>JBCJKH010060072.1:0-30449 GCA_039877255.1 Loriculus beryllinus | reverse complement strand
CTTGGGGAGGTTTTGCTGCTTTACAGCCCTGCTTCTGGGTGGGGATCACGGCTGCTCGGCTTGTAGCTTTTATTGTGCAGCCTTGCTTTGACCCCAGGGATGAGGTGTGTTTCTTGGGGAGCTGCTTTTCATTGTCCTCCACCGAGTTTTGCTGGGGTAACTGGTCAGCAGCGTCGGAGGGGACAAAGACATGTGCTGTATGGAGACAGACAGGCAGATGTGTATGTTATGCACTTGGAGCCCTGCCCAGGGGAACATGGAAAGCAGATGTTGGACTGGTGACCTGTTGGATGGGCCCTCGCTTCCTCCTGTGCCTTTGTGGTCTGGCTTGGACAGAGCTGGAGTCAGTAACTGCAGAGGCTGGGGTGAGTTCAGCACAGCCCTGGCTGGTTTGGCTGAAAGGAGGGTCTGTTCCCTTTGCGCTCTGTGTAGTGGAAAAACACATCCAGGAGTCACGTTAAAAGGGATTGAAGCATGATGAGGAAATCAAGGTGCTCTCACTACTTGTCTTTATTCTTGAGGCAGCCTGGAGGCTGCTCTAAGTTATCCTGGGGTGACCATGGGGTAGCATGAGGTAGTTGGGATACTGGGTGTTCCTCTGCCCATCCAGAGCCATTCCCATTCATTCATTAAACATCACCTGGGGCTAATGCTGGTTATCTGGAGTTAAGAGCCAGACTCTGGTCTTCCTGCATCTTCCCACAGACTGGATGAAAGCAGAAGGTTTAAGCCAAATTTTCAGATGAATCTGAAATTCAGACCCAAAGTAAGACCCAAGTAGGTGAGGTCCTTGGCTGAGCTCCACAAACTTGGAGTTCTGTTAGTGAAGTGGTAGGAGATACCTGACTTCTTTCCTTTGTGGTGTTCTCTGCTGTGTCGCCTAACACTTGCTCACTAGACCATGTTCTATCTTGCTCCTCGCTATGACAGAGGGTCCTATTAAACTCTTCAGGGCCATGCAGCAGTTCAGGCTGGGTGCCACATGGCCTGGATGCACTGTCAGGGTTCCTGTAGTGTGTGATGTCCTGAGCATCCCAGGTGAGCTTGAGCTAGGGCAAATAGGCAGCACCAAAACAGGGGTGCAGCCTGTGTCTGCTGAATAGCAGTGGGCTTTTGGGTCTGGGTTGGCATCATTTGCTGACCTCAGGGCATGAATGTAAGAGGAGGAGGAGCTGCTAAACCAGGGCAAAGAACCCTTTCCCTCCCCAGAACACAAGATGTAGTGATTCCAGGTGTGCAGGGACCCAGGTGTGTTTACAGCCTGGCTGGGTTGGTGCCTGTTGGGCTCCAAACACTGCAGCCTGTGTCCTGTGGTGGGGTACAACATTCCTCCAGCTCGGATGCGGCAAAGGGCCGTTTGCTGTGGAATAGGGAGGTGTCTGTGTGAGCTTGCTGGCTTTCTGCAGCCTCAGGTTTCTCTGCTCCTTGAAGAATTAAGGAAGTAACGCTGTTCTGCCTTTTCCATAGGCGCTTACTGTAGAGTCACAAAGGGGGTTGATAATGTGTGGCTGGAGAGAGGAGGCAGGGTTGCTATAGGGGGGTTCTGATCGGTTTTGCTGGGAAAGAAAACTTCATGGTACACATAGGAGGGATTTTCCTTTTAGAGTGAGGAGCAGCACTGTTGTGAAATACACACTGGGGAGGATGCTTTGAGGGACTTGTGCCTTTCCTGCTCTAAGCCATATGTGTGGCTGGAACAGCTTCAGCCCTGGATGACTTTCAGGGCAGATTAGGAGCACTAATTGGATCCAAATGCCCTGATTTTGCTCCTCTGAACATGGATTATCCCAAGTCCAGTGAGTGGTTTGGGGAGTTAAATGGCTTTTGTATAGGGTTGAGTCCTGCAGGTGAGGGACTGATGGAGCAGAAGGAACCTCACTCTGGAAGCCCAGCATCTTGGAGAAGGCTTAACCTTTTGCTAAGGAAACTCCAGCCCAGGGTGTGTCATGGTTGGCAACACAAACCTCTGGATGCTTAGAGAATTAGTGATCTCTATTTTATTTGAGGGTACGTCTCTCTTTTTTGGCATCAAGCAGCTTTGGGAAGAGCTCAATCTGAAACATCTCATTCCTACCAGCTCAGGGGAAGGGCAGCCCTGTGGGGTACTTGCTACAACAACTCCTTGCTTCTTTCTTTGGCTTTTACCCTCTTATTTTGGGAATAAAAGGGAATATTCCAGGATGATCATGTTCTGATTCTCACTTTCATTTTCTCTGCTGTGGATGGAAGGGCAGAAGCAAGCAGAGGGTGTTGTAGGGCTGAGCAGAGCACTGCAGAGAGCTGAGCTGTTCTCCAGGGACAGCTACACAGGAATTGTGGGAATACTTTCTTGCTCACGGCTCAGGAAGGAGTGCTGTAAGATTTAATTCAGTGATGAGCACTTGTGTTTCTGAAGGAACCGGTATGCTGGTTTCTTTGGAGTTGCTTTCCTTTGGAAATCTTATCAGAAGCTTCCTTGCAGGAATGTGTGAGGAATGCAGGGAATTAGCAAGCAAATACCTTGGGGTTATTGTAGAAAAGCAGTGCACAAGGCTTTGACTGTGGATGATGTGGATGATCTTCAATGTGAGAGCATTATGTGTCCTGCTGGTACCTCTGGCCCTGCTGAATGGATGCCTGCTGGCCCTGTGACAACAGATGGGTCCAGAGCTGAGTCCTGCTGATGGAGCAGCCTGTGTGCAGCACCTCATCTACAGAAAAGGGCTAACAAATTCCCTGCCAGATGCTCTAGAAATCACTACAAATCTCTTCAGATCATTTCACATCCACTCCTTATCTTTCTTTGGCACTGCTGGCTGTAACAGTTCAGCCTTCAAGTCTGTGTATCTGGGAAGTGTATGTCTGTGCGTGCTTAGCTCTATTCCTGACCTCCTCCTCACCTGGATTCATACCTCACCTCATCTCCTGACTTTCACACTTACATCTTTTTTTCCCCTTATCCATGCGTTTCCACAGCTTTGAGAAAGTTGCTGCCATCTAAAGGGCACAAAAGGGTTGCTCTACAGCTGCAGTGGTGAGTCAGGGTGTCCTGGTTCAGATGCCTGCAGAGGTCTCTTTGGGATTAGGTGTGCTCCTCTGAGCAAAACCTGTGCCTAATTTCCAGCCTGTGGTTAAAAGCGGTGCTGAGTGACATCGAATCAGCAACCAACTGCCTAAAAGTCTGAACATGTCCCTGTAGTGATTGGAGGTTCAGTCATTGGCTTGTTAGGACTGGGTGAGGGCTGCTTTCCCCTTTGAGACGTGGTTTTAAAACCTGTGCTGAGTGAAAGTGTTGACAAAGTGATCCCAGATGGCAGATACAGGAAGGGTCACACAAGTGATGACATTAGTGCTCTGCCTCTTTCCATGTTGACAGAGCTGTTCACAGCTTCATTAGTTAAAACTGACCTCCCAGCTCCTGATCAGGAAGGAAAGGTTTGCTTAGGGAAGGGCTGCTCAAACCCAAAGCCAGCTTTTGTGGGGTTGTTCTGCTATGCTCCTGTGGCATTCCCAATGGATCTATGGGCTTGTGTTTTGCCTTTTGAGACGGATAAATTGTTCTATGGTGCTCTCCTTCAGCTCTGTTCAGGCCAAGGGCTTGTTAACATGTAGGAAAATGAACTCATCAGGAGGTTGCTCCAAGTGACCTCCATCACTTGAGTCATTCAAAGACACAAACCCTGCCATAACTCAGCAACCACAACTATTGGAGAGATTTTCTTTCCTGGACGTGTAAAACCTTTATCCTTGTGTGCAGACTGCTCTGACAGCAGCATTGCAGGCTCTGGGGCTGAGGGAAGATGTGGTGGGTTATATGGGGGGAAATACCTTCCAAAGAATCTGCTATAGCTAAATCACTTGAGAAAGTCATTTGAGTGAATCAGTGCTACAACCCATGCGGGTAAACCAACCCATGGGGGTAAACCAACCCATGTGCAGGAGAAGTTTTGCTGCTTGTAGGCACTGTCCCCTTCCTGAGTTATATTTGGTGCCTGGTCCATGCAGGGCTTCCTTTTATGCCCTCGCCTTTGTTCTGCTCTTTGTTGTTCAGGAGGGAGGGATGTGGAAGCTCCCTCTCGGGTGTCCTGGTTTTCCTAAGGGCGGGCCGAGGGGATGTTCTCTTCCCCTGGAAGATTAATTGTACAGAGCCGGTATTCCTGTTCTCAAGGCTGATTTGGCTGGATGCTGAACATTCCCGCCTCACATTTCTGGCGTGGCAGGCGGGTGTTGCAGCCTCTTAGCATCTTCCTGCTAAAAGCAGATGCTATTTCAGCCCCTGGCTCACGTTGCAGGCTGCATGCAGAACAGCTCATGGACAGAAAGGCTCGCGCACACACCCTGCTCCTCCTGCATGGCATCTCCAGGGAATGCGGGGTGTGCCGTGGATGTGTGCTGGGTTCTCAGAACAGGCACTTTGGAGTGGAGAGATGACCTTGTCTGTCCGCTCCTGCTCCGTTTCGAAGGGTCAGGCTGCTTATGAAGGGCTGGGGTTTGCAACCCCGAGCCCAGCAAAGCCAAAACATTGGCTTGGACATCACTGGAGCAAGGATTTTTGTGTACAGAGCAGTACTTTTGGCTTGGAGATGGGGAGATACTTGGGCAATGATGTGTCCAGCTGGAGTGAAGCGCTGCTCAGTGGGAGGCAGTCTGGGGCTGTGTGGAACCCCAGCCAGGAGCTAAGGCACATTGGGGTGAGCATGGAATGCTGTGCCTGAGGCATGGTGTCACTGGCAGAGCAACCCAATCAGAATGGATGGAGCTGGCTGGGAAACGTTTTAATGTGCTAAAGAGAATTCCATGACAAAGTGCAAACTTTCCATTTTGAGATGGTTTTAAGTGAAAGGCAAAGTCTTCTCCTGCCTGATCAGGTTTTTGATGCAAAGTGGCTCTTTCCCAGTTGGAATTTCTCATCTTGTCAAAAAGGCAACAGCTCTGAAAAGCAGATTTATTCCAGCAAAATAGTTTTGAGCTGAAGTTCTTTCCCTCCCAGGTCATTTTCAGCCAGCTCAAGTCATTATTGCTGTGGAGGTTGGATATTGCCTGATCTGAGTGCCTTTGTATGAAAGTCATTTTTCCATGATTAAAGGGGATCGTAGTTACAGCAGAAGAGTCCATTCTGAGTTATGCATGATCTGACCAGTCCTGAGCAACCTGCTGCCACTGCCCCTGTTGTAAGGTTGGAGCAGTGATCTCCAGAGGTGCCTCCAGCCTCAGCAGTTATGTGAATCACAGCAAATCAAGTGCTTTAAGACTTAGAATTTGCCTTGTGAAAGGGAAGTATTGGAAACCACAGAGACTTGACCTCTTGCTTAGTGAAATTCCTTGTGGCTACTGCTAGAGATAGTGGCTTGCAATCACAGCTCCTTCATGGTGCTTCCAAATCCATCTGGAAAAAGGGGGCTGTCATGCAGCAAGGTGGGATGTGCTTCAGAGACTGGGGTCTGTTAGCTAAATGTAATCCTTGCCCCAAATTGCTTCTAGTCTGGGTAGAAAAGGAAAAGAGGAGAAAGCCTGGTTCACAGCTTTGCCTTCTCCTTCTAGCCACAGAGGTGTGGGGAAGCTGATTTTCATGGCTCTCTTGGTCTTCCAGGACATCTATGGAAGAGTAGCTCCATCCTTTGGTCGTCACCTACTGGAAACTAGAGCCACATGAGGTTCTTTTCTCTTTGAGATGAATTTATATTCCAATGCCTTGACCAGCAGCAGGTTGCTTGCAGGCTGCAGCTCAGCCTGGGTATCAGACTGTGCCTATTGATACAGGGCCACAGAGCACTTCATGCTGCTGCCTCCAGTGCCCTGTCCCAGTTGTCTTGTAGCAAAGTGGTTCTTCATAGCAGCTGTCAGCACTGCTGAAGTGCTGTTGATGACATGGATGGAAGCGTTCCCTTAAAGAGGTGGCATCTCTCATGCTCCCTCTGGGAGTGAGCAAGTATCACCCTGGCTCTCGGACCAGTCTGCTGGGTGAGAAAAGAGATGTCTCCTGTATGAACTTTTGATCTGATCATCTCTGACCAGCTTGCAACTGAGAAACCATTCACAGCAGTGAGGATGTCCATTCCAACGAATACTGGAGAAGGTTTCTCCAGCAGCTGTAAGTGGGGTCTTGCCAAGGCAGTGTTTGAGTTGCTGATGAACCATTCAGTGCAAGGGGTTTGAGCTCTGAGTGCTCCTGCCAGCACAGGGAGCTCCCTTGGGTTATCAAGCTGAACTTGGATCTGGATCCAAGCCATCCTGGGAGTCTTGCACCATCCTTTCAGAGTTCCTACACATGTGCTGTGTGTGTTGTGTCTTGCTGAGTCACACTGTAAGATGTCTTGGTAAAGGTGAAATATGTGGCTTCTCTGAGTGTCTGCTTCCTCTCTGTGAAACTATTGGGACTACAGACAGCAAAAAAGGGAGGAAGGTTTGGGGAGAGGGAACAAGCAAGGACCCAGATCATTCTTCTTGATCCCGTGGGATGCAGGAACAGTCACAAGCCCAGCAATACTCAACATTATGGCTGCTTTATATGACAGAAGGGCAACGCTAAACAGCAGAGTGCACCCTTTGGTGGTGTTTGGTACTTCTGTTGTGTTTCCCGGGTTTGGAATATGCATGATCCCACCCAGGAGTGTTTCCACAGGAAAAGTGATCTGAATTTCACTGGCCAGATAGAGCTCAGTGTGGTTGTGGTATTAGGTAACAGTGGCCATCAATAGAAATGAATCTTCAGCAGTTCATGCTGGCTGCCAGCAGGATCTTGCCTATCAAGTGAAGTTTACTGCAGAGCCTGAATAGCACAGTAATTAAGGAAAAACAAATATTAGCTTGAAGCTGTGCCTGTAACTTGGATCACAGAGCTCTGCTTTTGATGTACAGCTCGATTGGAAAACCTGATGTTTAATTTGTGCTGCATTAGTCTGATGGCAGCTGGTTCTGTGGGCTGAGCCTGAGCCAGATCTGCTGCTGTCACAAAGCTCTGGCTCCAC
This sequence comes from Loriculus beryllinus, assembly GCA_039877255.1. Taxonomy (NCBI): domain Eukaryota; kingdom Metazoa; phylum Chordata; class Aves; order Psittaciformes; family Psittacidae; genus Loriculus; species Loriculus beryllinus. The sequence continues at coordinate 23,502 of JBCJKH010060072.1, read as the reverse complement.
TAATGCAGCACTGATTTATGCTGGGTGAGGATCTGAGCCAAGTCTCCTTGCTGTGTTGCTGTAACCTGTATTGTTCAGGTATTTGCTGGGGGGTGTTTGAGGACAACCAAGTATTAGGGAGGCTGTGAAGAGGGAGAAAATACCTTATTTTCTGTTATAGATAGACCTGTCTGTAAATGAGGCCACATCTGTGCCCAGACTGGCGTTTTTGTTGTGCTTCAGCATCTCTCTGAACCTGAATCTGTGTTAAATGTGGGAGAAAATCTTTTGGGTAAAGAAAATGCTGCCTCCACCATATCCCAATTATGTTTGGTTGTTATGTAGGACACAGATGCTCTGGGTGGCCGGTACCCAAGGTAGGAGGTGGGAAAGACCTCTGGGAGCAGCAGTGCATGTCCTGGGGCTGGCCGCTCTCCTTTACAGCAGCAGTTTCATCACTCCTATCTGCCATCTGAGAAACAGACTGATGTGAGCTCTAGTTATGCCTGAGATGCTCTTTCCACAGTGTGCCTGCTTGTGTGTCAGCCTCTTTAGCCTTGGCGGAGCCAGGCTTCAATAAGACCATGAATGCATCTGAGGTTTGTGAGCATCCTTCTGAGCTGGGGTCTGAGCTGTTTGTATGAGGATGGCCTTCAGAGCAACATCTTGGCCTTTAACCAAGCTTTATGCTCAGCTTCCAGACTCCAAAGTATTAGCCCTGGGGTTGTCCCATCCCCATGGCATGTCCTGGATGTAACTCAGCTACGTGTATTTCACATGGTGCTACGTAAATGCTTGGTGTAACGTGGGTTTGGTGCGTGACCCCATTTGTGTGCTGTCGGGTGATGAAAATGAGCTGCTGAAGAGTACTTTGGCCATGGTGATCGAGATCTTAGCCTGGAGAGCTGATCTATGCCTCGATTTTGGGTTTTGGCTTGCCCTGTGTCAAGTTTTGCCTGGGGTTTCATATTCATAGAGAGGGAGCAAGTGGTCTGTTGAGAGGAGGAAGCCCTTGCTGAAAATACCATTCCCCTTGTGTTTAAGCCCTTAACCCAAGGGCAGTGCCTTTGCAGCACTTCTCTGCTGTGGGAATACCATGAACTTTTGACTCTTTCTGACTAATACTCAAAGCTGCTATCCCTGCCTGCCTCTGCTGCCAGCCTGCATCCTCTTCCTTCATTCTTGTGATAGCATCTATCCCAGATCCAGTCCTTGCTGTGTGCAGAGTAAGCATGGTGCATTATAACCATCAGCACTGGGTTTTCTGTTGCTTGTATGCGTACCAGGGATGTCAGAGCTGTGGCAGGATGCCTGGAAGAGCATTGCAGGTGACTGCATGGGTGTTGTAGCCTCCTTGATGCAAAGTAACTCCATATATTTGTGTTCCCTACTGAGAAGAGCTTGGGGAAGGCACCCTTGCTGAGACAGGACCCGTGTCTATGCTTTACTCTGATTACACGACTCAGAGCATCACCACTGAGCTGCATGTAAACCCTGCAGAAGAGACAGGGTGTTTTCTGCTGGAGAAATCTGGTTGGGAAATGTCACATTGAACTGGTCATTTTGCAGTGAAAAACATGAAAGCCTTTTATGGCTTTCCTTTCCTAAGACATGGCTGCTGTCTCAGGAAAACAACTGTTAGGAAAAATGTGGTCATTACATGTACTTTGGTAGCATTAAGACTCAGCTCTGATATCCCCCACTGTCAGACACGTGAAGTAGAATCAACAGGGTGATGCTGGACCAAGAAAGCAATGATTTGTACCAGCTTGTTGCTGATAAAAGCAAGAGGATGATATTTAGGGCTGGGGAGTTGGAATCAACAACTTTCTCAGGAAAGCTTTCCAAAGCATGGCCTTTGGATGACAGAAACAAGGCATGCCTTGAGACTTGTCACAGGGTGGCCTCCTTATCTGATGTACACCTTGCCACCACCTTCGTGCTCTCCCTGCTCTGGCACATCTGGGTTACCAGCCAGAGCACCTGGAAAGGTGCCATGGCATTCCTGGAGGATTTATATGGAGACAGCATGTGAAAGTATTAACCCCACATGACTTGAAAGCCAAAACCACCTGGATTTATGGTGGGGTTTCCAACAAACTTACCACAGGAGTGTCATGGCTATGTCATAACATGTTGATGGAGGGAAGAAGGGCAGGAAAGCTATTAAATCTCCAACTGAGATATACTCTGTACATAGGGAACATAATCTGACTTCTCTGGGAATGTTTAAATGGGTGAAATGTGTGATTAAGCTTTATGGAAGATCCAGCTCACAATGAGGTTTGCTGTGTTGCTTAGTCAGTGTGAGCTGTGGGAGTCTTGCAAGAGTCATTAAAGCAGAAGCTGCACTAAAATAACTTCCCAAGCCAGCTCATTTCCAGGCAACATCATGCTGAGTCAAAGTGTAGCTCAAACCATATAGTCTTTACAAATGTATTTATTCATAAACATATGAAATCCTGGCCCTTGCTCAGTCTCCAGAGTAGAGCATCCATAGGGCTTCGGAGGCGGTTGCTCTAGCTGTGATTTGAGATGTATGGCTCTACTGTGGTGGGTTTATTATTACCAGGGTGTTTATAGGCATCAGAATTGAAGTGGGGGGTATGAGAGACTATAGTGTATAGGATAACACTGGAGTGTTTTTAATAAAGTATGGGGTAAGTGGAAACATCAATAACAACCCCTCAGATTGCTGGGGCTGGTGTCAATCAGGTGGGGAAATGCAGCTTGGCAGGATGCTCGTGTTGGGACAAATTTGTCACTGTGGCGTCAGGAAATGGCCAGGCTGAGCTTGCTGGGGGTGATGATGGTGGTGGCTCTTCCCTGGCAGAGTTGGGGGTGTGGAAGGATGAGGAGCTTCTTTCAGTGTTGAGGTACTGCAGTCTCCTCCCAGGTCATGCCCACTGCATTGGTTTAACCGGGGATGGAAAGGGCCTGGAGGGAAGGAAGCACTGAGGAGCCTCTGATTCTGTAGAGGTTTAGAAGGTGCTCATGGCCATCAGTGCTTTGAGAGCTGTGGAGCAGCACTCACCATCTGAGCAGGAGTGTGTTATGCCTGTGTCATAATAATGGAGGGAAGAAGTGTGGGAAAACTGGCTGTTCTAGGCAGCTCCTCTGGGAGGTGCAATAGGAGGTCAGAGATGTAGGGATGCGATGCTGGCTGCATCACTTGCCTGCCACAAACAGCCCACATTGGGCACTGGGTGAGTTGATGCTACAATCAGACCTGTTTTATTTCTTTACAGAAATCATCATGCTTTTGTCTTTGAAAATGAGTTCCATAGATTTTCTTGAAAAGATGCTTTTGGAAAGCAGAACATCAGACTTGATTGCCCAGACATGCTTGTGTGAAGCATCTGTAGATGTCCTCATGAATATTCATACACACAGGGAAAGTGTTGCTAAGGCTGCCAATGACTCTGAAAGTACATATCTGGTAAAAGTTTATGGGGATGAAAACTGTCTGGCTCTTTAGTGTGCAACGGCACCATTCCCAAACAGGCACTGTGCACATTCACGGAGCTTTGTAGAGTTTGCTATTCTTAGGTGCAATAATTAGGTGGGTTGTGTCTGGGTCTCACATGTGGATGATGCACCATGATAATCTGGTGTTACTGCGTGCAGAAGATGAAGCTGAATTCCTTGCACTCATTCCCCACAGGATCTCTTTGTAGAGTTAGCACAGGTAAGGAAACGTGTGCTGTATTGCAAGGGCATGGACCTTGGGTGGGGGATAGATACTGCACTCCTGCAGGAATACTGCACAGGAATGCAGTACACAGGCTTTGAGTACTTGCTCTCCTTCCCTAGTGTGCAGCTTATCCTGGAAAAAGCACTGAAAGCCAATAGAACAGGAGAAGTAGGCTATTTGGGACTGCAAAGGGTTAACTGCTGCCTGAGCTCACAGACCAGTGTTATGGAAGCTGAGCAATCTGGGATTTATTAGGGAAACTCAAACTGGGAATTAAGAGCTCCAACCAGTAGGAAAGCTTTGTTGGACTTTTGAAATGAGTTTTCTTCGAGCCTAGCACTGATTTGAAGTGGCAATGCCAGAATTCCTTGCAGGGGCCTCCAGGAAGTGAAGGATGAACAAGCCGATCTGTTTGAAGCATCCGACCAGCTTAGCATGTAACATTTATTGCTCTGTTGTGTCTCCCTTGCTTGGGCTGACAAAGCACCCATTGTTCACCCCAGCACTGCTTCCTCCTCCACACTCCATAGAGATGGCAGCTGCTGATGGATTGTCATCCTGTTCCTGCTGGACAAGGAGGTTAATTTCTCCCTGAGGATGTACAGTGCCTCAAAGGGATCAGAGGCATAAACTGGCTGTAGGGAATGGCTTATGGCCAGATGTTGGGGACCAGAAAGGGCTCTTCTTGCTTCCTGGAGGAGGTGGCTTTTCTCTACATCTGGGCTTCTTTTCAGGGGTAATCAAGAGTTAAAAGGGAATGGGTGTCCATGGAAAAACCTGTGAGCTGGGAAAAATGGGGATGAGAGATGGGAAGCTGCAGAGCAGCTCCTTTAGGCATGGGTGAACCCTGGTTGGGCATTTCTGGGCTATGCCCCTCTGATTGCTGCAGGCAGTAAGGGTTTCTCGGGGTGAAAGGTCTGGGGGAGCTGTGACAGTAGCAAGGCAGGAGGTGGATGCAGAGCCACATATGAACAACTTGTCCTTTGCATCCTACTTAATCTGTCGCTTTGGAGTGCGAGCCATTGCGTCTCCAAGGGGAAAAAATGCCCAGAAATTCCACAGGCCCTTCAATATAATTTCTGTTTTACAGTGAGGACAATAAAGGCCCCTTTGTGTGAGGGCTGAAAGAAATAGCCCAGTCCCACAGCCTCCCCGAAATCTTAATGTCAACTATTTGCCTCCTTGTGTTTTCACATAAACAAGCACTTTCTCCTGAATATCTATGCACTGCCTGCTCCCAGCTTGGTATTTCCCTGCTCAGTGGTGCCTGTGGGATGGACAACCCAGCCTCCTTGTCCTCATCCTGGCTGAGCTTGTGTGGGTGCAGAGATGCAGGACTAGTCAGGGGGATGTGGGCCACAGAGTAACAAGAAAGGCAGCTTCGGCTGGGTTTGGAAGGACATGAACAATCTGAACAGCTTTTAATGCAAGGCACTGCTGCTGGTCTGATAGCAGGGGGCAAGCACTTGTTTACAGACCTGGGGCTGGTGAACTATCGCTGTTTACACCAGCCTGGCTCAGTATTTGCTCTTGCCAGAGCATCCCCCATCCCTTTGGGATCAGATGTTCCCCTGGTTTAAGTGGCTGTCAAACTAATAGCACTGCACAGAAGAGAGCAGCTGGGAAACCGCCCCTTCTATTTCATTTGCTGTTTGCATGTACACACTGGAGCATCTTGGGTTTAACACTGAGGACTTCTATCTGGAGTCCACCTTTTTTCCATCATGTTCCTTCTTATAAGAAAAAATAGACGCGAAGAAAGGGCTATAATGTTGTGTCTGCAAAGTAAAACCGAGCTTGACTGAAATGTGAGTGCCAGCAGTGTTCCTGTGGTTATTGTTCATTCAGCTGTGCCGCACGCGTGTGCTGCTCAGTGTTCCTGTTCTCAACTGAGTAACTCAATATATCACTGGGTGCATTGTAAAACACGTCCCATGAAGTTTAGGGATGCAGAGCTTGTGAACTGATGCTGCTGCTGTGAAAACACTGGGGCTTGTTTCTCTTGTGTTCCACCTTGGATGTTAGGGGTAGAAGGTGACTGAAGGTGGATCTGGGACTAGGACAGTGCTTACTAAGGCAGCTCTGGAGAGATGTGGTGAAGGGGATGTCATCCATGTGGGTTAGTGCCTTACTTCCTCAGCACGTGTTTGGAAATAGTTATGATGGTACCTCCTGGCTAATTGCCTTTGGGCCATCTTACCCTATGGTTCAATTTCCAGTGCATCCAAAGCCTCTTGAAGGCAACGGATGGGCACCTGTTAACTACTCTACATGATGTTACATCAAGCCCATCTTGGAATAAACAGGAGTGAAACACTTGTTGAACTGTTTGTTTCTTCCACTGGCTTTTCACTGTGGCCCTAGCACCGAGAGAAGGTTTCTTCACTTCCTTGTGATCTGTCATGGGGATCCTCAGATCCTAAATAGCCTTGCTGCCTCTTCTGTTGACCTCTTACCCCTTCAGCCCTCTTGGAGCCTGTGATCATCTCTTTCCATCTTTATTGCATAGCTTCCCAATTCACATGTATGGGGAGGAGTTTGGAAGCAGTTCATGGAGAACTTCAAATGGTAACATCAGATGAATGAATGAATAAAGGGTAGTTTTGTTGCTCTTATCCTTTCATCAGCTTTATTTGGTTCCCAGCGGTACTTTTTGCAATTGCCATTCCATCTGGCTTCTTACTGAGGGTCAGATTAAAATCCTGTTGAAGATGAGAGCAAACTGCTGCGGAGCTGTACAGGACCAGTGAAGTCTGAAGCTGACTTCTGGCAGAGTAGCACCCATTTCTCTTCGTGCTGGTTAAACTAAGAGGTTAAACATTTGGACGGCAATCTTGGAGGCAGGAAATTCCTGTCCCAAGGATCCTCCAGCAATGCAGGCTAAGGTGGTAAAATACAGCACTAATAAGTTTGCCAGCTTTCTTGGAGGAATGGATGCTGTCCCTACCTGCATGACACAAGGAAGAGACACCAGCTGCTGCTGCCTTTCTGACTTAGATCAGTAGTTTTCAATGCTATGGTTCTATTTGGTTGTAGGAAAACCAGATTCAGTTCAAATGAGAAAGCCCATGTCAGTGTAAGATGATGCGGTCCCCTTTGCCAAGCCTGCTGCAGGCAAAACCCTTCCCACTGACTCGTGTGTCCTGTGGACCAGCTTTATGCTGCAGGAATGTGTGTGCCTGCAAGCTGCCCAGAAGGGATGTGCTGCAGGGGTTCCCATGTCCAGAGCAAATCAAGTGTTGTAGCTTCTCCACCCCAGCCTTTGGAGATGTCTCTTCTTGCAGGCCAGTGTACCCCAGCCAAGAATATGGGAACCACATGGCCAAAGCCAAATGAATGGGAACCAGAGGCTGGGGGCCCGGGGCCTGTCAGCAGGGGCTGGCTTAAAAACAAATGAAAGAACAGAGGAAAAAAATAGCTGTAATTATTGTGAACTTCTAAAAACACAAAATAAAAGCTTATTATTCAGAGTTCCCTTTGCAGCGTGTAATTTCATTTCCCCCCATTTGCTTTTATTACTTGCTCTGGGCACTGTCAGAACAACCTGATTTATAAGTGACAGCTTTGGCTATTTTTCAGGCGAGTCTCTCTAAATATAAGAGTGTGAAACCTGTCCTGCTGCCAGCAAGGCTCTTAGAATTAAGCCTCACATGAGTTGGAGCATGCAGCAAAGTGCTGGGTACTTTATGACTTCAATGGCATTCATAAAAAGCAACCTCCCTCCTTTCTCTTGGGATGATTTTTCCTTTGATTACACAGAATATCTCAACCTGCAGTTGGAGAAAATAGAACAAGCAGTGGCTGTTTCCTTACTGCTTCCCTGCTACCGGCTCCCTTGTGTACTATCAGCAGGGAGTTGTAGGTCATGAGTGAGATGTTTATTGACCAAGGGGTTTAGCAACAGAGCTTTGTCTGAGGTTTGCTTTCCATCCTGAAGAGATAAATACAGTGAGCAACATGAAGCATAACACAGTGACAGGTATATAGCATAGCCTGCTAATTTAAAGTGGATTTGCAGTAATGTCACAATTGGGTTAAACCGTAATTGTCAGCCTGAGTAAAACTTAGCATGTGCTTTATGTTCTGGTTAATAAAGAAAAGCTGTGCTCATTGCATGATGTTGTTTCTGTGTATTCTTTGTAAATGTGATCTCAGTTTTTGTCTATGGAAGTGCTGGCTTTGGTGCTGCTTTTTTGGGTGCAGTTAGAAATCTGGACCTTTGACTGTCAGTGCCTTAAAGCTCAGAACATTTGGTTTGGATTTAAAGTTGGCCACATGTGTCCCCATTCTATAGGGATCATAGTTCTTGTTGGTGACTTCTGTGCTCATATTCTGGTATTGCCTGTTTTCATTGAGACTCACAAGGATTGATGTTTGAGGGGTCTTTTAAATTCCACTCTCGGGAGTGTGCTGCTCCGGTACCCAAACAACCTGGGTCTGATCCAATAGCTTGATCAGACAGAGTAGGCTGGAGGCTCACAAAGCTGGGTAGAGGTGGCACCTTCTTGTGAATAAAGGAGGCTTTTTGAATTGATTTTTGGGCTGAATGTATTTGTAAGTGCTGATATGCAGCTCTGAAATGCTGCTGCTGTGTTTTGCTTGTGCATGAGGATGGAGAGCTTTTGTGAGGCTGTGTCCTCCTCTGCCACCCTTTAACATTGAGGCAGCTGCAGAAGTCTGACAAGCAATACATTTCCTGTACATATACCTGTAACCTGTATATGGTTACAGGTATAAAGCTTGCGTCCTTGTAAAACACTGTATATCCATGTCTTGAGTTTAATGCTGTCCTCAAGTAAATTCTACGTGACATCAAGATGAAAGTCTGTTTGGGTATAATGTTAAGAAGCTGCAGTCTATGCCTTGTAAGAAAAAGCCTTACAAGCTCCAAAAGCTTAAGCCTCTCTCTTACAGAGGATGACGTGTCTTTTATCACCTTAGATGTGCTACTTGGGCCCTGCTCAGTACCATCCATGCTACAAGCAGAATGGAGACTCCAGCACTGCATAGCTGATGGCAGGTGCCTGCTCACTGCCAGGTTGGGTGGGTGATGCTGGAGGGCTGCCCATTGCTTGGGAGAGTAAAGTCAGATTCCTGAATTATTCCATTTAGATATCATTCCATTGATGACAGTAAAAGAAAAATCAAATTTGATCAATGCTGCTTCTTTGGCTTTCAGAAACACTTCCACTGAAGTCAATAGGGAATTTTTGGGTTTGGATGACTTTTATTTCAGGAGGATAAAGTTAAGCTAACACAGGGTGCTTTTACAGTCCCATTCTATATACTCCATCCTTCAGGACCCTCTTTGGAAAGCTTCCAGGTGGGAGATTTGTTTTGGTCTTGTGTTCCAAGGCTGGCATTCTCAGTAAAGGCACATGAATGCTGCAAAACTGAACTCTTCAGGAATGTCTGTGTGCTGGAAGAGCCTGGCTCTCATCTCTTGTCTCTCAGCTGTCCCAAGAGAAAGGCAATACTAAGCTGGCTTTGTAGTTGCACCTGGGCGGGTGAGGTTGCCTGATGCCCTTGCTCTCATTGCTGGTTTTAGCCTTTGTCTAATCTTGCTGCTCTAGTTAGGGTCTGTCTTTAGGTTTGGCATTGGCTACTTATCCCAGGGAAGGGAATCAGTGGATTTGGATGTGGACTGAGTTCAAGACCCAACAAAAGTGCAGGATAGGATGCACATGGGGAGCTTTGCAGAACCTGATAGTCTCTTCTTATAGTGTACTGACTGCCAAGGATGGACAGCAAGAGCAGAGGGTGAAGAACATCAGGTGGAAGCAGAAATGGGATGGAAATGGGTGTTTTTTGGGGGAAGTCCTGGCAGCCATGGCTATGGTTATACTCTACATGAGGAGCCATGTTTCCCAGTGGTTAGTCTGCAGGTGGTCTTGTGGCTGGTCTGATGTTTGTGACAGTGGTCCAGGAAGATGTGTGGCTTGCCTCAACTGTATTGGGTGGTGCGTGCAGGCCTGACCTGATGCTGTTATCAGGGTACGCTGTGTTAGAGTCAGGGCTGTCACTGGAAACCACAGTCTGGAGGGAATGTGAAAACCCCATCATGGAGCTCCCCAGTGCATCCCAGTGAGACGCTGAGCTGGCATCAGGACGGGAGAGGAGAATGTTGGAGTGTTTCCTATTGAAACAGTTCAGAAGCAGATAACAAAGCAGTGTGGACAGCTCTAGATAAACCCCAGACAGGGTTTGCAGAGGATAAGACAGGCAATAACCCTGTCACTGTAATGGGAGGGAAGCTGAGACAGTCCTGCTCTGGAAAGCCTTTACCAGGACAATCCTGGAGACAGCTTTCACTAGCAGGGGCTTATGAAGCAGAGGAGCTGATATGCCTAGAGGTTTCCTGGGGTATTGTGAAGCCTTTTCTCCCTGGGCTCTGCAATCACTTCCAGGCCAGTAGCCAAGCATAAGCTGTAAATAACAAATGGTTACCGATGATCCCATCTCATTTTGCTGGGATGTTGTCAGCTCTGGGCTTTCCCTTGGCATCTTCTCTCCAGTGCTTTGCATTCCCATCTTCAGCTCCCAGTGCTGTTGTGGCATTTGGCTGCCTCCTCGAATGCTGTTGGTGTGAAGGAGTCACTTCTGTGGTGACTTTATCAGGGATGTAATGCAGGGAAGGCTGATGGATCTAGGCTCTGTGGTCTGGGTGATGCTTGTGTCTTCTCTCCCAGGGGCTTCTCTGGTCATTGCTAGCTTGGGAAGGGCTGGAAATAAGGTCAGAGGAGGAATGTCTGGGGTTTGCATCCATCAGTGTGTGTGTCAGCACTCCAGCATGGGCAACTTGGAAAACAGATCTTGTGGCCTTATCTGAGGTTCTTGAGCACCCACAACTACACAGGAAAAGTCACCTGGTGGGTATCCAAACTTTATCCTGTCACCTAATGCTCCCACTTGGTCAAATATCCAAACTGGGGTTCTGTCCATCACACTGCTGTTTTTCCCTTACCAATCAGGTATGTATCATAAGTTGCAGTATTTATTCAGGTCGAATAATACTGTGCAAACTCTGAAATATTGGGATACACACCTAGTGCATGTGTGTGTTCTCCTGCCCTACACTCATGAGCTTAGCAAGCCTCTTCTCATCAGGAACTCTTTGAGCTCGTAACATCTGGCTTGGTACAGCAAAGGTGAATGTTCCAAGTGTGCAAGAGGCTGGAGCCACATCTCAGCATTGCAAACCTTGTCCTTCCCTATTCCACCACCTTGCTGTGCTCACTCATTGCTTTATCACTGCACAATTGTTTGGGTAAGGGGCTCAGCTGGATCTTGGTTTGCTCTGCAAAACACACAACACATCTTGTGTTGGGGCTATGTTAAGAAGCAGCTCACTGTGGTCCTCACCCACATGTTGTGCGTGTTAGGAGCTGGTGGTGCTGGTATGACCGTGGCCTTTGCACCCATCTCGCAGCTCTTTGAAGCCGGCCTAAGAACAGGAGGGGAGGTTTTGCTGTGCCTCTGGGGCTCACGTTGTTCTTTCCATGGGCTTTGTTACTGCTGGATTGAATTTACAGCTCAGTCCCGTGTGGTGGCTGCGTGCCCAGGCTTCACTCCCTGTGTTTATTCATCTTACAGAGACCTGAGCTGCAGTCTGTAACAGTGGGGAAAGGGGCTCCAAATCAGCTCTTTCTCTGCTTCACCAGTGGTGGTTGGTGCCTGACTTGCTGTTTTATGCACTAGGTTGCTTTAGCTCTCGCTTGTCTTCTGCAGCTCCTGCATGTGGGTTCCTTTTGATGCTGGGGGTCCCAAGCTGTGTTTCCAGTCTCTGAAGGACAGGCTCAGTCAGAGCTCCCAGTCATCACAAACACTTGGGAAAGAGTTGAATTATCCTTTAACAAGATTTCTTTCTTAACCCTTTTGTAGTTGCTTTGTGGGCATCAGCCTGATGCACTGAACTGTGAACCAGCTGTGTAACAAGGGTTATGAGCTCCACAAGTGGTGAGTGAGAATAGATGTTTGAAGAGACATGGACTATCCCAGCTTGTCAAAATAAACATTTCCTTTAAGCACAGAGTGTGCCACTGTCTGAAAGCTCATAATTTAAAGCCAGACTTTTTCCAGTTGGGCTTCTCTTGATGGTAAAGCGGAGTGTGTGTGGTGTATGTATAGCACAGGTACAGAACAGCACAACTTCACAGCTATACGATTGCAGGGAAACCTATTTGGTATGAAAACTTCTCTCTTGCTGATAACATGTCATGCTGCTGCAATTTATAACCTTGGGGAAGAGCCTGGGCTTTGCCTGTTGACTGATCTGGGCCATCAGCTTCATGGGGTTATCCTGGCTGGATGAGCTATTGGAATAGGATGAAAATCAGCTATTGTCAGCAGGCATTAGCAGCAGGAGAGCTGGAGGGGCTGGGCAGGGGAGCGAGGGAAAGCAGAGCTCAACAGGAACAAAGCCTATGGAAAAGCAAATTCCTGATGTTTTGCACACCCAGAGACCATCTGGCACCATTCACGGCACAGGCAGAGGGTGCAGGAACTATGCATGTTCTTGAGCCTGGGAGCCTGCAAGATGCATCTTGGTGCAAAAGCCACTGAAACATCCTTTTCCTTCTTCCCTCTGTCCCTAAGGCTTAGCAAAAGGTAACCTGAAGCAGCATGCTTTAAAACCACAAGGCTTAGAGCCCTGAGTTATAGAGTGTTTAACTTCAACCAGGAGCTTGTGGTGAGATCTTAGGAGAAGTGGCTGCAGCTCTGTCCTTGAACGTCCCTATTCTGAACACCCAAAGTTAGCATGCTTTTCTGGTGAGGACCCTGGGTATCTCAGATGAATATCAGAGCTTTAAGCCCTGGTGTGGTTTTGTTCTGGGTGTTTCTCTGTGTTTCCCATAGCTTGGTCACAAAGGACAGATCCTCTGCAGGAGAGAAGGGGAGAAAAAAGACAGAATGATTCCCAATTAAAAGAAAATAGTGCCCAATGAAAGGTAAGACCAGGCTTTCCACCTGCACCTGAGTGATTTAGGAACTGAGAGGTGTGTGTGATGTGGGCAGGTTTGTAAATCCCACTTGAAGCAACTTCCTCCCCTGTGCTCCTGGCTCAGCCAGGAGGGGAAACCAAGGGCAGCTCTACCCTCCAGAGACATCTGGTGAGCAGGGCTATGGAGGTGACAAGTGTTTCTTGGCCTTCATGTACGAAATGCTTCATAAAGCATCTAAAGAATTATATTTAGTAGTGTTTTGTGAACCAGGCTTTCCACATCTGTAACCCAAATAGCCTTGCTCTTCTATAGGACCATGTTCTGCCTTTGCTGCCCTCCACAGCAGCCACTTTCTGTCCTTGGCTGGTTTGAGGGCAGCTGAGTCACCCCATTTCCTTAGGTCTGCTGTTTCCACCATGTATGGAGGGCTCTCAAGCTCTAAAGATGGATATCTTAAGGAAAAGCCCATTTGCAGGATGGTTGCTCAATCTCTCTTCTTCCTTCTTTTCTTACCTGCAGGCTGCTGTTTGGAGCTTGCTACAGACCCATTTTAAGTATGCTGTAGCATGGAAGTTCATCCCTTTGACAAAAATGGACCTTCAGGGGATCCTGTGTAGCAGGGCTTTCCTTCCGTCTAATTCTAGTTGTTTGTGCTGAACAAGATTGCATTTTACTACTTTGACCAGTCAAAATTAACTGTTGCATTAGGTAGAGTTACTGAAAAGTGAAGTATTCGAGACAAAACTCTGCTTTTGTGCTATGTGGCTCTCAAAGGACTAATGACATCTAAGGGGAAACAAGCTGGTTTTATGAAAAGCCTTGTGTCTAAAAATACTAATGCTGATGATCTCGCTTTCCAAGATTTACTTGAATGCATCTTCCTGCTCTGCACAATGCTTTTTCCTTGCCTTTTCCGCCTTGAAGCTTCCTTTGCACACACATCTTCCCAAGTGGGCTCAGCCTAACTCTTCCAGGCGTTTCTATCAACGTTATGGCTTTGTGCTCGTAAGACTTGAGTAATTTAAGGGGTTTAGAGCAGAAAGATGAGACTGAGATGGTTTTCAGTGTGGTCTTGTCCTGCTGTGTGTTAGCTTGGCTGTTGGTCAGCACTGCAGAAATGAAGACTACTGATCCCACCCCTTTTTCTTCCCTACTATGCTTCCCAGTGTAATACTGACTTTCTGCAGCTCCTCCTTGGTCAATGAAATCATGCCTTGTGTTCAAGTGTAGAGACAAAGGTACAAAACCTAGACATGATGGACGTAATCTGTTTCTTGCATGGGTTATTGAAGTCTTGATGCAGAGTAGTTACCTGTTGCAGCACTGCTGTCCCTTAGTGCCATCTGGCCATTGTCAAGCCATCCTAACCATGGTCTTTGGCTTCATAGAGCATCCTTGGTGTCACCAAAGGCATTCTTCTTTCTACCTGTTCCCTGAGAGGGAAGAAGCCAGGAGATAACTGTCCGTGCCCTCACGGTGTCTGTTTCTTGGGTTCCAGAGCATGAGCTGCCCTCAGCCAACCTCGGTCTGCCCAGCCACCTCATCCAGCGCTGCTGGCCACAGCCTGCCTACGTCACCCACACAGCCCCCGTGGTCAAGATGCTCTTTGAACAGGATGAATGGAGAAGGGGTTTCTGCAGCAGCTCAGGAGAGACAGACACAAGGGGAGAGCCTGGAGAAACCGGTTCTGAGGAGGAAACCCAAGTGCCCTCAGAGCTGAGCAGAGGTAGCATCCTCAGGGCTGGGAGGGGTTCTGTACAAAGGCTCATGCCTGAGAGCAGCTTGCCATCGACAAGTGGTTGCCATAGGGTTATTTTTGCAAGAAAACCTCCTCCGTGTGTGCTACCAAGTAGTTCCTTGGCAAGTTCCAGCAAGAAGAAATGATCCATCTGCAGCTAGAAACAAAGAAGATGCTCTGAAGTGTTTTCCAGAGTGCATTAAACCATGCATGCAAATAGCACTTAACTTTGTGACTCTTTTCCTAAAAGCCCTATTCTGGTGAAAGCAGACAGACACAGAAGGTGGTGGTGTTGTATTATGTGCTTGTCTGCTCTCAGGGCTGGAGAAAACAAGAACCTCTTCCTATTGAACTTGCTTCACATGCATCACTTGCTGTTTGCTTCTTGCAAATGCCCCACAAAGGGTGCAATGCAGAGGCACGCTATGGAGATGGAGATGCCTGTGTGCCCACACAGCCCAGCACACACAGGACCCAGTTCTCTGCTCTCCTGCGTCTTGTGACCCTGCTGGCATCGGTGCTGAGTGCCAACAGCCACTATGGGGATTTGACTGCGGGTGATGGCCTTTGGGGACTCTCTGTGCATCTGCATCCACTCAAAATGCTGGTTGCTGGAGGAAAAGTGCACTGAGAATCTCTGTGGAAGCTGTATGTTGTTGAAGGAGCAGGGATTAGAAGGGAGAGGAGTTCACAATGAGCATTTTCTTGTACTTTTATAGCTTTTACCCAATGCCTGCCTGTCCTTAGGGTGTGATGTCTGTTCAAATTGCATTTACTAGACTTTCTGTATGTATGTATCTGTGCATGTGATGCTTTCATGCATACAAGTCAATAGCAGTACAGCAGCAAAGCTGATCAGTCAGCTGGTAGAAAACCTGCTACTCCTTTCTCACCTTTACAGATAAGCAGAGATGCTGAGGTCAAAATTGCTGGGGGATGTGATTTTTTTTCTGCAAGTCCTTAGCCTTATGTGATACTGGAAATCATATACTGAGGGTCTCCATTGCTAGGACATGCCATCTCAGAGCTTAGGTGCTGGGAAATATTGCTAAATGTCTTAAAACTATTAGCAAGACCATAATCTCATTATTCTTTAGCTGACAGAGGTAGAATCCAGTTTTCTAGCACCATCTCTAAGGCCATCTTCCTTCATTTGGACCTTCCAACTTATGTAACAGGTACCACCCAGTGTGTCCATGGTGAAAGAAATAAATTGATGTGGTTTGTTTTCCATCAAAGTTATTGCAGGTTGAGGAAGTTTTTTGCCCTGGAAAAGTTTGCTGAAGTTATAAACAACTTATCTAACAATCAGGAGTATTTGGTGCTGCATCTAATGTGCTGTTCCCAAGTGCTGCTTGTCAGCTCGTGTGACTTTAGGACTAGTGCCACTCCTTGGCTGAACGATTTGAAAGCAGTGTTGGGCCTCGGCAAGAAAAGAATGTAAAGAACTGGAAAACGCCAACAAAAGGGAAATCACTGTTTTCTATGGATGTATAAATAAATCTGTTCCTGCCCTATTTTGAGCCCTGGGTAACTCACCCCCCCCGTGCCTGCGCACGCACAGAGGCAGCACGTCACAAGCCCTGTGCTCAGCAGTGTCCTTCCTGCCAACCCGTGGCTTTGGTCACAAGCCACAGAACTGGGAAGAAATAAACCTTCATTTCCAGCTCTTCCCTCTGGCTCTTCTGTTCATATCGAGGGATCCTGGAAAAGGGATGTGTTGATGTCACTTATCTCCTTGCTGAAAGGGATGCGTTGATGTCACTTTCTTATCTCCTTGCTGATGGGGTGACTGCACAGCTGGAGCTGTGACTTTCCGGTTCATGCATGCTGTGGGCACTGTCCCCTTGCACCCTGCTGGCATCAGATCTCATGTGCAGGGAGCACCATCTGTAAAAGGGTTGGTGGTTTCTGTTTAATAGCATCAGCATACATAACTGACTAGGATTGGGCTGTTTGGGTGTACTGAAGCAAGTGGAAGAGGTGTAAGATGTGATGTGAGCTGCTCTCCAAGCTTCTCAGGGTTACTGGTTTGTTCTGCAATCAGACATTCCCAGTGAAGGGGGTACAGCACTGATTTCTCTCTAGGCTCATTGTAGGGAAGCTCTGTTCAGGGGATGCTGAAGCAAGGGTGAATTTTATGTGTTTGCACAGCCCTGGGATGGTGAGAAGGAAAACACCCACCCTCCTTCTCCTGCAGAGACGCTTTACTGGGGCTGGTAAAGCCTTGTTCCTATGCCTGTGTTAAACCACTTTCACTATTACACCCCCTCCCCTGGGGAATGGCTTCTTATTCTGCAGGTGAAAGACCGGAGTTATTTATGAGCACTTCTGTGGTGAGAAATGGTATAGAAAAAAGTTGAAGCCATCCCTGGAGAGCCAGAACCGGCAGCTGAGGTGACTGAGAAAACATTTTCTTGTTTCTTTGACACATGCAGTGCTTACACAAGTGCTTGAATGTGTTCAGTCCGTTGTGGGAAGGTGTCCCAAGGCATCTCTGCAGTAGTGTCTTGTCTGAGTGAGGAACTCTGCCCGTGACTGGGGCTGGTGGAGGCATTGCAGGCTGCTCTTTGCTCTCCTCTTTCCCTCACTGGATACATGAACTGATTTTTCTGCCTCGATTCCTCTATAGCAGGGATGAGCAGCAGCAGAATGTTGGATGCGGCACAAGGGAACATTGGGAATTCAAGTACAGGAGATGCAGGGTGGCTCTTGGAGGTGGGGTGGAACTGAAACCCCCTGCATCTGTCAACAGATGTAGCAGCACCTACTTAGTTGTTATAATATACAACTGGTGGCCCAGAGCTAACGGCAGCTCTAAATGACTTTTATTATGCTGTGGTTGCTCCTTGCCTGCTGTATTGAAACCAGATGCCCAGGTTATTAAATAGATAGAAGCCAGGTGCTGACTGCCTTATTTAAGCAAAATGGGAGTTGATTTCCTGCAGGGTTGAGTGTGGTCATATATATGCCAGCACCCAAGGATGGGATGAGAAGGCTGAGGAGAATGGTAGCCATTGTGGCTTGGGAACTGCTGGTGAGGCTTTTAGTGCTGCTTTGGGACATGGCTGATGGATCGACTGGTTGCAAAGCTGCTGAGGGGTTTGGGGTAGTTACTGTGCTCCTGAGCATGTCACTAATGTCTCTGGATGGGACACCTGCCCTGCTGCAAGGACCTACAGCATGGTACAAAGGTGACAAACCCTCAGCAGCATCGGTGGTGCTGATTCTGGGAGGATGCTGCAGTCTAGCCCCTAGATCAGGTCTGTGGGGTGCCTGTGCCTCTAGCCCAGTATTTTAACCTCACAGATGGAGCTTTGTGTTGGAGGTTTGTCACTTGAGCACCTTTCACCTCAGGGTGATTTACCCACAGTTGGGAGCATAGCAGGTAGGAATTAGAGTTGGTTGTGAACAGGGCTTACACCAAGGTGTTCCCCAAGCAGCCTTGTTTGCGTTCACCACTTGACTCATCTCTCATTACACAGCTCCTTGTGCCAGCAGCAGCTCCAGGTAGGGAGCACTTCACTGCCATTACCTATAAGTGCTCATGTTTAAGCCCTGGAGCAACTGAGCTGCTGCCAGCAACTACAGTTAGTAACTTATGGCTCATGTCAAGCACTGCCAGCAGTGCTCATCCTGTCCTCACCACCCCGTGTAGGCAGAGGGGAGATGCTGATGTTTCCTGCTCTCTCATCACTTGCAGCAGTCCACAAAGCCATGGGGTCACAGCCTGCTGTAAACTGCCTTATTCTCACTTAGAGGTGGATTTCTTTCCTTAAAGGCAGCTTGGGATGATTTTGGTGGGGTTATATGAAATTGAGGGGGAGATTGGAGAGAGCTGCTTGCCATAAGGCTGAACCTGCGTAGTTGGAAGACTCCTGGAATAGCACTGGATCTTGGGTAAGCCTCAGGCAAAGCTGTGACAGCCTGGACTTGGCCTTTGCTGAGTCACTGTTATTGGAATTAAAGAGCAGTGGAAAACCTGCCATTTTCATGGAAGAATTCCCCCTCCCCAGGCGCTGCTCTGTCCATCCTCCCAGGCTACAAAGATGCTTATTTTCCTTTCCCCAGCACTGGCGCTGGGTAGAGTTGTACTGTTCCGGGTCTCGGGAATGTCTCTGTCTCAGTAGGAGCTTGGTATGATGTCAATGTTTCGAGTGGGTGAAGCAGAGGAGGCAAAAATAGACATTTAGACATTTTTCCAGTTATGCCTTTTCAAAAAGGAATATTTATAGCCCAGCCCATAAACACAATTCTCTCTTTGTGAGTCTGTTACCAATTGCAACACAGCACATTACCCCCTTGGACCCTCGTGTTCCCAGCCTCAGGACTGGTCTAAGCAGCTTTGACCTTCTCGCAGTGGGAGCCTCTGTCTCCACGTACCATACCACAGTGCTGGAAGTGTTTTCCAGTCCAGGAATGAAGCATCCACAAAGATCTCAGGGTGCTCAGGGGCTGGATCCCTGGATCATCTCCAGAGTGGGGATGCAGCACACTGGATTTTGAGCCTCAACTTTGTGTTTAAGCATAATGAAGGCTGTGATCAGGGTGGTTTTATCAGTTCACTGGGTGCATAGGGTCCAATTCACTGCCTTTCACTTTACCTTCACCTAAGGGATTTGAATAATGGTCTTTACCGCAGAGTTTAAAGTGCTTTGAGACCTTCTCAGGTGGTGTTTCACAGCATTGGTACCTGAACCACCTTTCAAGCTCTGACCTTGCTTTCAAGGAGTTTTGTGTACGTTAAAATGATGCGTTAGAGCTTTATGACTGCTGTTTCCTCCACTGTTTCAGTAGGAAAGGGAGCTCAGACGTGGGTTGCAGGTGAAGAAGTTTCAAAGGCCAGCACTGGCTCTTCAAATTCTGTGTGAAGTGTGTTTTCCAAGCAGACTATCCTGCTGCCACTCAGCAGGAAGCACCGGTTATTCTTGGCGATGCTGTGCAATCTGAACTGCGGAGGGATGGCGCCCTGAAGGGCTTCATCACTTGATGCTCACCAGAGTGGCTGGGGTTTGTATGTTTGTGTTTATGGATCTGTTGTGACGCTTTGAAGAGCAGCTTGGTGGAGGGTCAACACTGACTTCTGTGGGAGCAAAACCCTCAGGGCTTTGGTATGACAAAGATGTGTGGGCATAAAGGTGGGGCTGATAATGTCTGTATGTCATGAGAGTCTCTGCAGATGGGTAGCGTTCAGTGCTTCACTGGTTCAGCTTCCTATCTTCTAAAGGGGGATTTAACTTTTGTACTTGAAAGCCTTAAAGGCAGGCAAAACAATCCTGATGAGCAACAGGCTTAAAACCTGGCATGCTGTGTAGTGCTCACCGTGACGCAGTGCTCAGTGCGTGCTTCCAAAGCGTTGTCAGAGATCTCCATCTCACCTCAAATTACTTCTCATCGAATCTCTGCCTGCTCTCCAAGCTGCTTGAGGGGAGCAATAAACTCCATTCCTATGGCTTATTTCACACTGCCCAGCTATGTGACAGCTCATCCGGTTCCCCTGCTGCAATCACAGAGGCTGGCGTAGCCTCCCTTGCTTGTGCATCCCTGCCCTGCTCAGGCAGCCTCCACTGCATCAGCAATGGCCTTTTGATTCATCCCTTGCAGATGCAAAGGCCGAGGTAAACCAGCCTTGTTTGGGTTTACTGAACTGCTCAGGTCTGAGCTCTGCACCATAAGCTCTGGGCAGGTACCAAGGGGTAGCTTGGAAATGCAGTTCCACCCCCAAACTCCATCCACTCCAGTGAAACCAACATTTTTACAGGGACTTTCCTGTGTTCCTGCTTTTATCTGTGTCCAAGGCTCATCTGGATGGGGATCATGGGAAAGAGAGCAAAACCACTGTAATTTCTGTCCTTCCAGTCTGATTATTCATCTATTTCTTCTCTCTCTCTGTCTTTCCTATCTCCATCTTTCATTCAAGCTGCTTGTTGGCACAGCAAGAACAGGAGCAAAGCTTAAAGGCTGGGTGAGATTTCCCTGGCTCAAATGTAAGGATGAATTCCTACATCCCCTTCCCATGAACTCCAGGGATAGCTGCCTTTAGTCCCTGTCTTCAGTGAATGTTATCTGCTCCTTCAAGTCCGAGGTTAGTCCTGCAGTGAGAATTTTGAGTGTGAGTTTTGGGTTGAGCAAGGGATTTTTCCACTTTTCTCCTAATCTCCTAAAGGGATTTTTCCACTTTTCTTCCTCGCTAGATGAAACTGTGAGATGCTTTTTGACAGCTTTCCTAACGCACAGTGGATGCTTTCTTAAAGGTGTTGCAGTTTCTCGTTAGAAACCTAAAACCCACAAACTGATTTTGGTTTGAAACCCACAGGTTTTCAGTTTTTAAACAGACAAATAAAAGATCTCTTTCCAGTGAACTTGGGGGAAGGGGAGCTGGGCTTTCCTCTAGATCTTTAGCTGTGCTGGTATCAGACTGCATTATCTTTTCAGGATGAATAGCATGGAAAATGTAATGCCTCCTAGAAAAGGCAGATTATTTCCTCCCAGTCCTTTCCTTTCACAGCAGCTCTACTATTCACTGTGCTGGGAGCAGGGAAGATGGTTCTGCCATCTGGAGATGAACAGCCTGGTTTGGGACGAAGCAGTAGCATCCTTTGAGGTGGGCTGTGCTGGTGGGGCTGCCATGGGCTGAGGAGGTACTGGATGCTTGCTCCTCACATGCAAGTAGGGAGCTGCTGCTGGGGGGCTGGAGCTTAAAACACCAGCAGTGAGAGGGGAAAGGCCAGCAGATCACTGGATCCTTGTTTATAGAGGTGAGACCAACCGCTGTTATGGGGCACTGCAGTTCTGCCTCGATGCCCTCTGCTTGGCTGCACTCCTTGTATGCCAGGGACTACCCAGGGCTGCACACACAGGATGAACAGTGGTGGCGGTCACACTTGAGCCCATGGTACTCTCCACATATGACAGATTACTTCTAACAGTCATCACGAGCCAGAATCAGACCTGTTGCTCTCCAAACACAACTCCCTAAATGCCAATGAGATGCCAAAGCTGTGATGGAGGATGGAACAGAAAAGCAGCCGATGGGAAAAGCCTTGAGATTTGGGATCAGGGTTGGCAAATCTTGCTCTGGGGAGGGGTGGTTGTGCCCAGAGTTCACACAGGGACCTGTCAGCCTCTTGGCAGGGTGTGTGGATGCCACTCTGCTGCAGCTCAAAGGTTCCCCCCGCCTTGGTGCTGGCATCCTGAGCTCCCTTTTAGCAGCCTCAGGAGATAGATGGCATTCCAGCCACCCACTGAAGTCATGTCACTAAAGGCAGCCAGAAGACTGGGGAGTTTAAGTCATGTGCCTGTCTGCCCTTGCATCCTACACTCGGTGCTGCAGAGCAGAAAAGAGCCCGTCATACGTTATATCTGTGCAAGGTGCTTTTGTCCCTTTGTGGTTTTCTCCTAGGTCTGCTCTTTCTTGCTTGTTTGACTCTATTGGACCTGCAAGAGTCTGTGAAATGCTTTAAAAAGAGAAAATGTTGCTGATCTTGCTTGCAAAATTCAACAGAGGGTGGCAAACCACCCAGGCCCTTCTGAAAAGTTGCTGTCTGAAGGCATGATGGGGGGGTAAAGGGAATGGATCTGCTGCTCTCCATCTGCAGCTTTGCCCTACAAGCTCAGTAAACACACTAAAACATGGTGTTGGCAGCCCTGTTTATGTGGCAGACCCTGTGGGCACCAGGATCTCTTTGCATCTCTGCACCAAGGGGGTGGACTGTGTGTGTCTGCACTGATGCTGGCAGCCACAGCAGCAACAATCACAGCCAGCAATCACCTGGACTGAGAATCTCTTCAAGGGTTGTACCTGAATTTGGGGTGCTTTATAGCCGGGTGACTGCCAAGGCCAGCCCTGTTGTGATGCTCACCATCACTCCTCTCTGTTTCCTTTCTAACCAAGCATGGATCCGGCAGCATGTTTCCTGGAAGATGCTTTAGCAATTACATTACCATTGATCATTCTGAGCTGGAAGCAGGCTCTGCTATTAGCTGAGGCTGTTAGCAGGGCCATAGGGGAGCTCAGCATGGTGGAGGTGAAAATATGCTTGGGGAACAGAACCTCTTTGTGGCCACCCCAGCCATTTCGGGCTGCTGGCCAGGCTCCTTTGGATGGATTAATGAGAGCTATCCTTTCCAAAGGAGAGCTAATCCACAGCAAGCAGGGCTCTCAACTTGCTGATTCACTCTCTAATGGATAAACTGGGGTGCTCTGTGCATGCTTCAGTGATGAGACCAAGCAGGGTGTACAGGGAAAGGTGCTGCTGTGAAAAGCCAGGCAATTTGTAGTGGGGTTATGTGGATGTATCAGCATTTCCACTAGGAAATTTCCTCCCTGGAGGATCTGGTAGCCCAAAGATGTGGAAATGATAGGGTGAGCCCAAAAAATCTGGGCCATGCAGGAGTTAAAGGAGACTTCTTGTAATGGTGACCTTGACACCAGGTAACAGCAGTTGTGGTGTTTTATCTGTCTGCTCAACAGAGGGACTGGAAAGTGCCATTCGCTTGGCAAGTGGGAGTGAGCAGAGGTCGTGTTGCTTCCCAGGGAGTGGGGGTTATTGCTTGCTATGGTTGCTATGGAAAGGCTTGCAGAATCCAGTGTACAATGCTCCAGTTTGTGTAGAGCTTTGGCTTGGAAAGGCTGATCCAATTGGCTCCCTGAGGAACCTGCAGTCAGCAGGATAGGGAGATACCATAGTGAATTTGGTGCTTGCAGACATGGAAACTCTGCTTTCTCCATAATGATGCAAGAGGGCAGGTGAAGATTCATACTTTCCCCTGTCTTTTAAAACCTATTTCCACCAAATATGTTTTGTGGTGAAGGCAGTCAGCTGAGGAACCAGAGTCCGTTCCTGCTCCTGCAACAGAGTCAGGTCCTTCATCTGTGGTGAGTGTGGCTGAGACGAACGTGAGCATTGTGGAGGTCGGTGTCCCTGGTGCAAGAGTCTTTGATGGGATGTGAGCAGATCATAGAATAGTTTGGGTTGGAAAGGACCTTAAGATCATCCAGTTCCAACCCCCATGCCATGGACTGGGACACCTCACACTAAACCATGGCACCCAAGGCTCTGTCCAACCTGCCCTTGAACACTGCCAGGGATGGAGCATTCACAGCTTCCCTGGGCAACCCATTCCAGTGCCTCAGCACCCTCACAGGA
>JBCJKH010060070.1:0-10443 GCA_039877255.1 Loriculus beryllinus | reverse complement strand
AACTCCTGTGATCACTTCTGCTGATGAACCAGGGAGTGTGGGGTCTGAGCAAGCACTTGCACACACGTACATTTATGTGCATGTATACTCATAGACTTCAGTGTCACTTTTCATTCTGAACTTTACAGGGCAATATTGTGAATATTTAGTTACTCCCAAGGTTTTCTATAAAATCAAGCTGATTGCCACTGTCAGCAGGCCCTTTAGCTGCCCTTCATCTGGCCCAAAATGTATAGAAAAGTGTATTAGTTTTAATGGCAAGCTTCATTATGATCTGCTTTTTATATAGAGCACCCATTCCTAGATCCATGCAGTTACAAAATACATTCTTCTTTAGTTCTTTATTTTTCCTAGGTGTTTCTAGTCCTCATGCAAAGACCAATTAGCAAGAAAACCTGAAAATATGTTTTCAAAAGATTGAAAAAACATAAATATGAAAATCACCTACTTAATTGAAAGTAGTCTTTGGAACACTGTGATTAGCTGCAATACTAAAACAATTAGCTTGTTATCTTGAAAGACTTATTCCTCGGCAATGCTATGACTTCTTGAGAACTTGGCCTCTGACATGTAAACACCTGGGGCTGCAGAGTATATAGAAAACTCTATGGAAGCAACATTAGTCTAGAACATCTTGTGTTAAACTGGCAAGCAAAAGGACTTTTGAATTTCAGCTGCACTCAGCTGTCTAACTGATGAACAAAATCTATATTCATTTCAAATGTCCCCTCTTTTCTTTGTCACAACTTACTACACCTTTCCTGTGTAAGAAATATGCCCACCTAAATCTGACCACAGAAGAATAGCACAGGCAAAAATAATTTAACTGTACCATCAGACTGATGTTTTGTTCCCTGAGAGGAAGCACTTGCACTGCTTGCCCATGGAGCTGAGTTACAGTTAAAGAATATTTTTTCACCACATGATCAGCATCAGGTACAAGATAAACTGGCTCCCTACCAGCTTCTTCCTCTTTATTTGCTGCTTCCTTCCTCATTCCCTCCCCTCCCCACTGTCTATTGTCACAAGGAATTGAGTAGTTTCCAAAAAAACAAACACAGAAGTTCCCAGCAGGAACTGAACTCAAGCATGGGTGTGAGCTTGAGCTCCCGAGGACACACGGATTGGCAACCTTACTGCAGCAGAAAGATGCTGGGGATCTCACCCTGTATCAGGAGCAGATAACACAGCCACTTGACGCCTTGCTTTGAATATAGTTGTATAAAAGTCTTCTGACATATAGAAATATAAAGTGAATATATAGTTAACTTACTGGTTGGGATTAGCAATGAAGATGCACTGAGATACCTTCCTAACACCACTGTTCTAGATCTGCAGACCAAAGGCTTGTTTCTCAGTCAAAGCTGTTGACACCTAGAAACTACATATATATACTTTAAATGTAATTTGGGAAAGCAGGGCTAATTTCGCCAGTCAGCCACAAAAAAAAAAAAAAAAAAAAAAAAAAAAGATAGTATGACATAAACCCATCCTTGAACTATTTATCTCTTAAATTAATTTCATTCTTCACGGGATACATCTGCTTTCAGAAGTGAAGATTCTAGTCTGTTATTAAACTGTGAAAATATTTTATATTTTCCCTAGTAATACTACCATAAAGTACAGGACATTGTGTGTGGCAACTGCGTTGAGACACAGAGAGTTATTAACTAGAAATTCAAGTAAAATATTTTAAATTCCCTAATCTATAAATTTCAGAGAAGAACAAGAATTAAGAATAAAAACAAGTGGTCAATATTGTCAATAGATTTAGATCTTCCACCATGGATTTACTTATCCTTTTATTACAGCTATTCTGATCCCTTACCAAGGACCTGGAAAATCTCTTTCTCTTCAGTTCCTGGAGGCTTTCAGTAGCATCATGAAAGCTCCAAATCAAAGATTTCTGTATCTACCTTTTAAAAACTTATTTGGCAAGCATCTTTCAGTAGCAGGAAATAACTGTTAGCTGATAGCAGACAATCAAAATGCCTAGTGTTCTGGTCACAGGAATTACTGTGGTATTCATCAGGTAGGAGAAAAAGAACTCATTTGTGTTAGTAATAATGCCAAAAAGAGTTGATACTGTAAAGTCTGAAAAAACACATACTGTATGCATAGCTTTTATTTTCCTGGAAAAGTTACAATCAGATAAAATACATTCATTGGCTTTAAAGCTCAGAGAAAGCTATCCAAGGCAGTCATTGTAAATCTATCATTCGTGGATGTCTACTATATTTTACTGAGCCTTTGATTTTCAATTCTATATACAGCTTCAGGTGGAGACATTTTGGCTAGCATTAATGTGATAACACTAAGAGCCTTCTCTCACCATTTTTGACTGCCTAACAAAGTAATTTATTACTTAACTTCAGGAAGTTATAACACAGAGAACAATCTTGTAGGTTACAATCCATTATAGCTTTGTACAAGTGTTTGGATTTCGCAAATGATGGGCTGAGTATCCAAAGCAAGGAAAAAGACAACCTAGCTGCTTGAAACAGGGGAACTTTTATTATTAGAATGAGGCTGAAATTTCCAGCGCTAACATCTCTGATCACTGTTCTCTTAATGCATTTCTGTCCAGAAAAAATAATGAGAGTATGGTAGGAAAATAAACCAAAAAGAATCTTCCTTGACTGACACCCATAGTAATAAAATGATATATAATAATGCACTGAGCATGTTGACAGATTCCTATAATATCCAGTGCCATGTATGCTGCCTTTAGCATAGAAGCGGGCCAAAAGCTATGAGGTGCAGTGTATCCGTAGCTGAGTATTTATGTCCTGTGCTATTGATGGAACTTTGGAGCTGCTTCCACTGCTTTGAGACAAGCTTTGACAGATGCAAGCCACGGCTGTACACAGAAGTGCTGCTACTGAGCTTGGAAATTTTTATAACACAGATTCTGCCAGCTTCAAAAAAGACAGGGTTCATTTATGGACAAAGAAAGCCATCTGTGCCGTGCAGTGTACTGGGGCTGGTCTACAAAGTTTCCTTCCTTCAGCTACCTCAATACAGAGGTTTTAAACTAGTCTCTAGAAAGACTAACTTCCTTGCCAGGGTTACATCTTTGTAAAAAGGAGAAAGATTTCTTTCACTGCAAACTGTCATGTTTTGCAATTGCTAATATATGACTCTCCTGGGTGTGTTGCAGTAATTCTTCCATCACATATTTGCCTAATTTAGCACTCCTGACTTAAGCAAATGTTCAGCTCTACTCCCTATAGGAGTTCTGCTCCCTAAAGGAGTTCTGCCTAAGAAAAGAGTAGGTCCCAGCAGTAAAAAAAAAAAAAAAATAAAAAAATAAAAAAATAAATTAAAAAAAAAGTCAAACTAAACTACTAATGAGGTAAATCACTCTGTAGTGGAAAGGCTACCCACATTCCTTCCACACTAAAACTAAATCAGCTGAAAACTATTTTAGCGTGCATTGCACTTGAGGGGGTTTCATGTGTGAACTTGAAAAGCTGCCTGACAGTGGTCAGAAATATGTTTTGAGACATCAGCTCTATGAAGTAACAGAAGTATGTGAAATTGTGGCTGGAACAAGAGGAGCAGATAAGAATACCCTTGAACTTGGCTAGCTTTTGAAGTAGTTACTCATTCCAAACAATCCCAGCTGGTTTTACTGCTCCAGAACTATTATAAAATGTATATTTTGAAAAGTCTTCAATTAGGGAAAAATTCCAGCTCTACAATGGGGTTTGCATTTCTTGAAGTTTAAATCTTTTGGTGGTGCTCCTGGTCTCTCAAATGAAGAAATCACCAGCATATGTATATCTGAGAGAGAAGATAATCTTGGAGCTGCCAAATATTAAGTTCATTTTCAGTTAGTCAATAGTTTTCAAAGCTTATTTTCACTTGTTTAAAAAAATTCAAAAGAAATCCAAGGAAAATTAATTGTATTATAATTAACTTGGTTCTGATTCTTCAAGACAGCTGTAGTGTAGATAAAAGTTATGGATTTATTCTGTAATTATAAGATTGAAAACAGAATTTTTGTCAATTATGCAGAAATACTGAACAGTGTAAGCAAACTATTTCAGTGACATATTCACTCTTTATTAAACCTTTATATCTCAACAGGTTATAAGCAGACAACAAATACTGCTTCTGCCAAAACAAAAACTTAAAAGCCACGAAGTCACATTTCAGATCTAACAATGGCCTTCACAGGAAACAGTTCCTGTAACAGCCTCTAACAGCAGCCAGTTGGCACAGGCTGTAACACTATTCAGTGGCTTATTTTACACAATTTTGAATGAAAAGACAGCACTCTCAGACTCCCAGACTCTGAGTGATTACTTGTGGGCTCAGGTTAAGGCTGTCTGGTCCTCTAACCATTACCAAGAGCTTACAAGGGGCTAGAAAATAATTTCTTACAGCTTGTGTTACCATTAACTCCATCTCAGGATATGAGAAAGTAACATTGAGGCAAAATAAAGATAGGTAAGGTGGATTATGCAGAAGAAAAAGCCCTGAAGAAACTAAAATAAAACAGTATTTAAGCCAAAGTTTAAATTTTCTTGCAATTTAAATCAACTTCTCTGAGCAGAGGACTCACTAGGACATTGATATTAAGTAGAAGTAAGTTCAGAAAAGCTCACAGTATATTTGTATATTTCGATAATAGTCTTTTATATGCTTAAAGATTACACTAGGAAAATTTTAAATTCCCCACACTTTTAAAAAAATTGATTGCATTGGAGAGCCTATGAAGTCTTTGATTTCCACATCCACATTTACAGCTGGTTGCAGAAATGTTTGGTTTGGGGTTGCTAGATCCGTTTTTTTCCCAAATGCTTTCTTTATTAACTGAATAAGATACCTTTCAAAAAGAAACTTTTATAAAGAGCACATTGGTTACAATTAACTATCTTTCAGTAAGGATTGTTGAGTCCAGAAGGAAATTCCATTGAAGAGTGAGAGGCTGCAGAACTGGCTAGCACATAAGAGGTGTGGGCTTTTTCCACATACTCAATTTGCACTTTATTTGTCTTACTTTCCAGTATATTTACCGAAGAAATTTTTTGCAGCAGCCGTTTTCTCCTTATAAATCCTGAGGAAAATAACAGATGTTCACTGAAGCTTTATTTTATTTTCTTCACATTGTTTTCCTTAATTCAAAATACATATTTATCATGAGAAAAAATAATGCAACATACCTGAGCTCCATGGCAAATGCTTTTTACCATAGCACTAGAGACACTAGCCAAAGGTTAAGGAAATAATTGATGCCTCAGAGGGATACATATATATTAGACATCACTCCAGGAACAACTGGAAGGCAGGTGACCACCACTACAGCTACTTTTGACTAGTCATAGCTATTCCAGGAAACAAGATAAAACAAGAAATCTCTTCCTTCCCAAACTTCCCCCCAGAAAAAAAGACTGGCTACTGTCTTCAGACAGAAGTAAATATTTGGCTTAAGATAGGCCTATTACCTTCATGAGGAATAATGACTGTTCAAAACAACCTACAGGTCTATAGTTATTATCTACATATTATGAAATGATGCAACACTAGTTTTTTGCAAGTTCTTTTCCCAGGGAACCAAGAACTGTGACTCGGTAAATTGCTATTCAATTAAACCAGAAAAAATCACAACCACTGAACATTAAATGAGAAATCTGGTTAGGATCTTCATATTTTATTGGCCTTTCCTTGCCTCCCAATTTCCACTGTCACCCTTTTCATTCTATATAAAAATCCACGAGAATGAAGCCCCACCCAAATTCATATTTTTGCATGCTAATCTTTTTT
Organism: Loriculus beryllinus; assembly: GCA_039877255.1. Classification (NCBI taxonomy): domain Eukaryota; kingdom Metazoa; phylum Chordata; class Aves; order Psittaciformes; family Psittacidae; genus Loriculus; species Loriculus beryllinus. The sequence goes on along the minus strand of JBCJKH010060070.1, from coordinate 4,671 downwards.
AAGGAACTGATTTTAAGCAAACTTTCCGCAGCAGCAAGATTTTAATACTGCCAGTGTTTCTGAGGACAGACATTGTGACACAACGGTAGATAACGACTTGGCTGCAAGCCCACCCTGTCTGGGTGGTGAGAGGCAGAACTGCTAAGCAAACATACACCCTGCAGTGTGATGAACAGGAATACATGATACAAAGATAAGCTCAGCCAGTAAAGTGTGCAGACACTTAGGGTTGCAGGATTTGTTCAGCTGGGGTCAGAATCCTGTCCTTGCCCAAATGTAGTCACTGAGAACAGACTAATATAGAGCACCAGAAAGTGATCTGTCTGTGTAAGAATAGAAAACCACAAAATTTCTCATAGGCATGGAGACATTTATTGAAACAAAACTATCATGACTACCTGCCAAGAGATACAAATCTTTCCTAAGGGGTCTACCACCTTTTCATATATACAGAAAGAGCCATTTTAAATAATACTTCCAGTGACTGTTGGAGATTCACAGTGCACAGTTCTGATCCACCCACCCTCTGGCGTTACAAAGCATCGGTTGCCTGAGGTTGCACCCTCTACTTTTTATCTCATGCTTGCAGTACTGGGGCTTCTTATAATTGTCTTCTATCAGTAGCACGGAAGTGCTGAGAGTATCCAAAAACCATAAATGACATTAGTATTAACATATTTATATAGTGATTCTAATGTGCAAGTCTTGGATACATAACAAAGTTGTAATCTCATGCTCTGTGGTGACTGGCCCTAAGCATATTCTTAAAACAGAAGAAATAATGAAGTTATCATAGGTCCCAGCGTATTATGCTCAACTAAATCACCTGACACATGCTGGAGGTTTTGATTGCACAGATTGTTTAGGCTACATCATCCTCACCTGATGTATGCTTGTTAAGCCATGTTAACTTCATCATGATCCTTAAAATCTTGGTTACAGACCATGTTGTGAAGAAAACTGCTATCTTACAACATTTAACACCTTACTTATAAAGGCATAGCAGTAACACATTTAACAATAGCAGACAGATTTTTGCTTTGTGATTAGTCGACAAAATTCATTATCACAAAACATAGAGCAAGATACCATACGTTGCAAAGTGTAGCAGAATCTAGCTCATTAGGTAAACTGAACAAATGCAACATCCTTGTAAGCCTGCTCCAAAGCCTTTTTAAGAGGGCTGGATTTGCTGACATCTGGCAGATGATAGCTTTTACACTCATGAACATAAGCCACAGGTCTCTCTGTAATACTCTCTCATGAAGAGCTGTCGAGAGCACTGCCAATCCACGCTGTTAGCTGATTCTCATCGAGCCAGCCTGACTTTTTGTTCCTTTCCCTCCCCTGGGGAGCATCTTGTGCCCCCATGCAAAGAAACACAGGAGCCTAAAAGACACAAATAACAAAACATCCTTATTGACCATGGAAGAGCAAACATCAACCCCACACAGTGATCACCTCACTTTGATCAGAGCCTCATGCACCACTTACAGATGCCTAAAGCCAGTGTGTGTTTCTGACCCTCATTTCTTTCCACAATTACTCATCAGCACACAGTTTTATCCTGCAGTGGTCAAGAGGACAACACGTTTGCCCACTTTCCCCAGCTTGGGCTTTTGCCTTTATTGATTATGATCAGCTATAAAGCCTGTGAATTCTGGGTGCTCCAGGGGTTTTCTTGACAGCTAACTAAGCCTGAGGCAAACACAGACTCATGCAGCTCCAAACAATCCTACCTGGGTTTCTTCCTCCTCCCCCTTCCACCATGCACTGCATTTAATGGTAATTGTTTATGATAAGGAGATTGTAATTAGGAACATGCACTGGCATAAGTGTCCAGCATTTCACATGCCAAGCATGTGCCACCAGCGCAGTCAAGATACCTCCAAAGACTCGTTTAATTTTTTATGATTTTCTTACAGCAGATAAAGAATCCATTCCCCCTATATGCATATATTTATGCAGCTAAACTCCACTTTCTTCTAACAATTGATTCAAATACAGCCCAAGTTACTAACACTCTAACACTGCACAAATGAAGTTGTTGGTTCTTTCCCAGAAAATAGGAGGCAAATGTCACAGAAACCAGTGCAGTGAACTTTTACAATGGCACTCGAGCAGAGAAATTTAGGGCTGATCATATGCACAGACAACTACCCAATGTCTCATTCCCAGCCCAGTGAGAAACCTTGCCTTTGTAATTGCTGTTCATGCTGCATATATTATAAAGGGATTTCAGAATATATAGAATGTAAGAATATAAGGAGAAGTTATGTAGGTTATAAAGTTCACTTGCAAGCACACACAGCTCCACGTAGACCCAGAGAAGACAATGCTCCTGTGAGAAGGAGCGTTTGGGGTTTGCAAAAGACAGCAGTGCAAATGGTAATTTGAGTCTTATGTTAACACTCTTTTTTTAAAATTTGCTTATTCATTCAGGCTATCAACATGTTGACTCATTTCTGTTTGGCTAGAGGTAATAGCTGTACTCTCCCATGTGTTCAAGTTTCAGCCAAATTAGAGTGCAAGTTAGGATTCTTAGCCCCTGGCTGACAGTCTTACACAGCTGTCAAGACAGCAGAAGGCTTTCTCCAGGTAAATGAGAGATCTGCATTGCTATGGCACAGTTCCTGCTAATCCTTTTATCTGCTGCTGCAATCAGTGAGACCCACCAAGGAAGAAATTCATGCCATGCCCACAATTACACATACTCTTCTAATTGAGTTTCCTTGCAAAAAAATAGGCTTCTAGGAAAAGAAAAAGAAAAAAAAAAAAAAAAAAAGGAAAGCTTTATGCAATTGACAGAATCAATGCTTTACCCTCTTGAATCTCATTGCAAATGTAAAGAACAAAACCACTCCAGTTGCATATTTTACAGGATTTAGAGAAGGGGAAAAAAAGCCATTTTCTGAACTACAGGCACTTGTATAAACATTTTTTACAGTTTAGACTGATTTGAAAGATGGCTACTCCCCTTCATTAAATAGAGATGCAATCACCAATTGGAAGAGGATGGATTTTTGCAACAGATTTTCAGGCAATTTCAAACTTAAAGTTTTATCATTCTATTCAAGTAAATGGAGCCTAGTAAGCAGATGTCTCTGAGAACATCAAAGCTTGACCATGCATTACCCAGCCTTTATTCACCAGCCTATTACACATCATATAGAGCAGCCTGCTCAAGAGTCTAGAAATGCAAAGAAGCCTTTTCTATTCTAGAAATGCAAAGAAGCCATTGAGGCTTGTGATAAGAACTAGAGGTCTGTAATATTTAAAGACCAAAGTATGTAGAGAAAGGGGCCAGAAAGGTTTCTGGGCAGTACTGCACATGGCAATGGTGGAAATAGCAGGTGAGCCCACTTCTATACATTATCGTCTTCCCAGTTCCATTCCCAGTAGGGAGTCATGACCCAGCAGTTGGTTTTCAGATGACTTTTCATCATGCATGAGTTTGGAAAAATGCTGAAGTAGAAAAAATATATCAGGGATATGTTTATTAATTTCATGATAATTACATTTTTCCTCCAGTAGTTACTTAATTCCTCAAACATCAGCGTGCTGCAATAAAAGGTAATTTTCAGGATAGCAGAAAATGCACTCACCTGTTGATGGTTATGAAAAACACCACATTTTTAATTCACTTGTGTACAACTCAAAACAACATCAGAGGGGTATGACACTGAAATAAGCTGCTGTCATTAAAATAAGTGTTTTGATCAAACCAATCAAACCAATCTTCATGCAGGATATTTGCTTGAAACAAATGAAGTAGATTGCTCATCTTGCAGTGCAGGATCTGAGAACCAGATCTCATCTCTTAAAGTACTCTATTGAGGAGAAATTGAAGTGCACATAGGCATAGACTAACCCACTTAATTTCAAACTCCTAAACTACACATCGAAATTAAACATTCAGTTGCCCACATCTTTTACTAAGCAAGGAAAAGCAAGAAAGTAATTTCAACCTTATGTCAGCTGACTTCACCTTCTACAGGTACCTGTTTTCTATCCTAACAAGACTCTAATTTAGGCATCTTGTACTTGGAAATGCATCAAACATCTGGAAACAAGGAGGATGAAACTTATGTACATTGAACTCATGTTAAAATATTACAAAACTTTTCTTTCCAAGCATGTCTTTTTTGGTTCACATTATACAACTTTCTGATGCCATGTTTCTCTCAACTTCCAAGACATTAACAGCAATTGTTCCTCATTTCAGAGCAGAGATGCAGATCCCTGCTTCTCTCTGTGTGCCAACATAGCAATGTCAACGAGTTCATTTCTACACAGCAGATTGTGTCATCTGGTCAGTCAATACAGGTTTGCTCTCCTTACCAAAAGAAAAAAAAAAAAAAAAAAAAGAGAAAATCAATCTTAGCTATTATGAGAAGTAATGTCTAAAGCATGATAACGAGCACTAAATAATAGAAGCAACCCTAATGTTTAGTTTGCTCTTCAATTATGAAATATTATGACCTTTTCCTGTGATACCTTTGCAATGAAGGCCTCTGCTGCAGACCTTTGAAATCCAGCAGAAAAAGCCCTTGAGCTAAAAAACTGCTTTTCCCTTTGTCTTATAAAATTCCACTCGATTTTAGCTGCAGTCTCAACCGCTAAAAAAAAAAAAAAAAAAAAAAAAAAACAAAAGAAGCCCCAACTTCCCTT
>JBCJKH010060069.1:0-14174 GCA_039877255.1 Loriculus beryllinus | reverse complement strand
CAGGGAAGAGCTTCTGCCTAAGAGCTCAGCTCAGTCTCCCCTCGGGCAGGTTCAAGCCATTCCCCTTGGCCTGTCAGCAAATTAAAGAGATGCTCCAGGGAAGCCTGCCCAGGTTCTCCTCACCTCTGGGATGACTCCAGCATCCCTCCTCCCTGATGCAGCCCCAGGCAGAGCAGACCCAGACTCAGGAGCATGCATTTAGTCAACACCCTTTTATTAAAAACAATTACAAAAAGTTACAGGTTACAACAGTTCTGTACAACCCAAAACCCTCTCACCAACCACGAGCTCCTGGTTTTACAGTGTTAACGGGGGACCAGCACTTGCTCGGACCCACAGTGACAGCGCAGGTGGAAACAGAAACCTCACTTTAGGGGGTCCCAAGTGAACCGTGGGGAAAGGGAAGGGAATGAGTGAGGTCCCCTGGCCGGGCAGGACTCACTCCAAGAGGAATGCACCCTGCAGCAATGCGCTGCCTTCCCAAGGCCAGGAGGTGGGATCCAGACAAGCAGCCGGCTCCCCAGGCAGGACACCAGCACATCAGGTCCCTGTTAGGAACGTGCTGGCTTTTCCAGGGAAGGCAGATGTGGGAAAGGGCTGGGAGCTGGGACTGCCTGTCCAGTAATAGGGGAACCTGGAGGCAAGAGCCAGCTCTGAGCTCTAACGTGGCTGCAGGGTACACAGATGCTGCTCCAGGTGCACTGCAGCCAGGGGGGAAGACAAACAGGGGGATGAAGAAGGGAAAGAGCAGAAGTGGGAACAAACCTTCCCTGCCTGGGTAGGAAGCCCTGAACTTCCCCTCTCTCCTGCAGCCTGGGCAGGAACAGGTTGCTCCCCACAGGCAATGGGAGAGGGGGACCGACAAGGTGTCCCAAGGCTGCTTCACATGGAAGCCCCACAGCAGGGAAGGAGGCAGCTTGGCAAATGAGAGCTGGATGTGATCACATTCCATGTGATGTGCCCTACGGAGCACTGGGGCAGTGGCAGGGAGCTGCACAGCCCGAAAGCTGGGGGTAACAAACAGGCTGGGAGCCTGAGCCATTGCCTGCCAGAAGCAACTCAGGAGGGCTCAGCAGTAACAGGGGCCTGTAGATTCCCTACTGCCGCTGGTGGCTTCAGGAGAGCCTGGCAGGGGTCAGGGCCTGGAAGCCACATCCTAACCTCTGAGGACAGCAGTGGGATGAGAGCCTCCCAGGGCTTGTGCACACACCAGCACCCCCTAACCACAGTGGGCACAGAGGTGGGACAGGTCACAGGGGCACACACAGCACATCCCCAACCTCCAACCCAGCAGTGCCGCTGGGTACAGTGGAGTGAGCCAGACCCAGCTCCAACAGGGACCAAAGCCCAGCAGCTCCCGTGCCAGGACCATCAGCAGCCACCACTGGGAAGCGGTCACAGTTCCAGCTGAGGCAGTGGCTGTGCCTAAGAAAGGGGCTACAAACCCACCTCTATCAGGGACCACTTCAAGCAGCTCTGCTGTTCCCCCAACCAGAGCCACCGGTGTGCCCGTGCTCCTGCCCCAGTCGCCACAAGAGCGATGGGGGCACGCTCTGGACAGGTGCTTTTGCCCAAGGGGTCAGACAGTATCTGGGTCTTTTGCTCTTCTCAAAACAACCAATGTGTAAACTGGTTTAAAAGAGTAAGTTTTACTATTGCTCTTGCTTGCACCAAGTCCCTGCTCTCAGGGACAGATATGGGAAGTCCTGCAGACTGCGAAGGGCCACCCTTAGGTGCCATCTTACATCTACGTGCTCCCAAACACCTTGATCCCTGCAGACAAGCTCGGAGACATGCTGGAAGCTCAGGTTGGACTTGATGATCTTAAAGGCCTTTTCCAACCTAGCTGATTCTATGATTCTAACCTGCAAATGCCTGCTCTTCCCCCTCTCCTCCTCTGGAAGGCTGCGAGTTGCTGTTTGGCTCTGGGAGCCCAGTTTGTCCAAGCCCCTCTGTCCCTTGCCTCACTACCACACACACAGCTCCCTGAGCTCTGGGCAAGGGCTGACACTGGTGGTTTGCCCCATCTGCAGCAACTGCAGCACCAGGACACCAGCCCTCACTGAAGACATCACCTGGGTTGCAGCAGGCAGTAATTCCCCTTGACCCATCTTGATTCCTCTCTGACCTGCTGCTCCCACCTCATGCTCTCAGAGATAACCTCTGTCTCTTGTGGCTCTGGCTTTCTCCTCCACAGTGGGACTGCACTAGGATCTCCTCCCACATGGCTTGATCCTCAGCTCTCACCACCCTTTGCTTGCCATTCACACACAAACTAGGCAATCCATTCACTTTATAGCTTCCTGCCCAACCTTCTTCCATCTCCAAACACTGGGAATCCACCAGCTCTAGATCACAGAGGCAATATACATTACATTTGAAAGAAAAGGAAAAAGATCTACCTTTAACTGAACCAAAAAGATCCTTCTGCACATACTTGACCTACCTCTAAAAGCTTCTTCTAGGAACCAAGAAGTTCTTTCTCTGGTTGTGCTACTCAAACCCACCCTGCCTTCCCTACAAGGCAATTGTACCACAGAGTATCCCTCAGGTGGAGTAAAGAGGATCTGACTGCCACTATCTGGTCAGAGGGACCTGCAAGCAGTGAGCTGGTGCCATTCAGCAGTGCCAGCAGGAGTCCTGAAGTCCCATAGATACCTGGGAGTGCACGGGGAGCCTGGGGTAGCATGCTGCTGCGTACAGGTGGACAGTGTTACTCTGAGTATTTATTGCACTGCTTCAAAGAGGTGGAGGAGGAACAGGAGAGAGAGAAAGCGCAAGTCATCGTTTCACTTTAGCATCTTCTTTGATCTTCCAGACCATTAGCTCCATGCAAGCTCTGGCATCTTCACTGGAGTCATGCCCTTCCACTGTGGAGAGAATGACAAGGATGGCAGTTACCACCACAGCCCTGCAACCCCTCTGCTGCACAGGGGCTGCTGACAGCACAGAGCGAGGCTTCCTGAGACAGCATCCTGCCTCACACTCCTGCCCTCTGCCACACCAACCACAGGGGCATCTGTGATCATCACGAATGGATTTCCACTAAACATGCTTTGCTGGACTTCAGGTTGACACCATTCCCTTGTTCAAATTAAGGGCTGAAGTCCTTTTAGACTGTAGGACCTCAGGCTATGGAGGTCAGAGAGGCCTCAATTTACTCAGTAGTATGTTTCCAATGTGCTCAAGGAAGACTAAAAGGAACATACCATGCTTCAAACAGGAAGGTCAATCTCAGTTTGCCAGAGAGGGAAGGGAGGGCATGACATAGCCTTGACAGAGCTACTTCAGGCCTTCACACACCACTTCGTTGGTCCCTACTTAGCACAGGGAGGGAAGAAGCAAGTGCTGCTGGCCCTCAGAACAGGGTTCAGACAAACTGTGGTAGAGACCTTGTATGCTGGCCATTCATTCACACAGCTACTGCCAAATACTGTGCGGGGCAAAACAAAGATTAGGAGCAAGAGGATGGAGCCTGGGGAGAGCAGAGAAGGGCAGGGCTAAGGAGCCCATATCCAGGTGGGATGGGACACGAGACCCCCACTCTGAGCTCCTCCTGGTTCTCACCATTGTCCTGGATGATGCGCTTGAGGTAGTCTGCCATCAGTGTCCGGAGAGCCCGTTTGTAAGGCAAACCCAGGCGGTGGGGAAAGACGATGGCCGTATCCACCACTGTGCCATGGATAAGCTGGAGGGAGGGAGCAGGAAAGAAACATGCTTATTTTCCCTCTCCCACATGGACGGACACTCCTTAGGATTAACCATGCTAAAGCAATCCTCCTTCCGGTCAGGCTCTGGGGCTCTGTGCAATGCTGTCACCAAGCTCCAGCCCAACCAGTCTTGCAAGAGGCTCTGGATGAATCAAAGATGACTCCCCCTTGAAGGATGCGTGCACACAGGCTTCCCAGTGCTCTGCCAGCCACCATACCTGCCCTCAAAGCCCTGCCTAAGTGCACCTTCACAGCAGCAGATATTCAGGGCTGCTCCAGTTTGTTTAAATCAAAACAAACAGGCCAGGCCAATTCTTAATCCCCTGGCCTGGAGAAGCTGGCATAGCTCTGAGTGTCTTTTGCAATGCAAAACCAAGCCATGGAACCAACTGACCCCACAAAGCCTGTAACAGCCTTTCAGCTGTTTCTTAAGATGTGGACAACTGTGGGAATGATATGGAAGTCAAAACTGTACTCAACCCACTGCACTTCACACTGCTTCTACAGAAAAAGCCTAACCTTAAAGGTGCAAACTGACCTGAAAACCTCCAGTCTGTCATCAATGAGTCAACAGGAAGTTTTTAACCAGTGCCAGCTAAGCAAGGATGAAATGAGACACAGAGATATTGTACTCCTGGGCATAAGGAACTACACAGTGTGTGGGAGGGAGGCCTGGGCTGGTTCCACAGCTGGGTCAAAGCACCTGGGTACATAGGAGAGGCAAGAGGTTTGCCATCCTCTAGCTATGACGTGTCATCATGGTGGAGGAAGATGCTGAATCAGTCAACATGCTACCCACCCTTCACCAAGGGGCCCTGTGGAGGGCCAGAAGGCCACATTTGACAGAGTCCATAAACACAGGGTAAGATGGCTTTCTTTAAATACTAGTTTCATACTCTCAGGCTAAAATTAGGTTAATTCTCTGCTGGCACAAGTTCAACAAGAGCTAAAGGAATGTGGATGAAGGCAATCCCACATCTCAAGTACAGGAGTAAAACACAGAGATAGACCTGTGTGCCTGACCAAAAGCTAGCTCTGCCCAGCTCAACACAAGATGACTCAGACAGGACCCTGATAATCCAGTCTCCTCCTCTGCCTTGACTCTTCTTATGCACCAGCTCACGTTGCAGGACAATCCATATCTTGGTCATTAATAGTTTCACAGTCCAGCTCTGTAACGCCTGAGAACAGCTGGAGTTTAACAGCAACAACCTGCTACACCCTTTGGAGTATAGAATTGCCAACATTAAGGATAATCTCTCCTCGACTGCAGTCAAGTTTGGCACCCACCCAGGCCCAACGATAATTACTTATGGAGATCAGGAAGGTTGGGGAAACAGGATAATGTAGCTTTAAATCAAAATGGGAATGCTATCACCATTTGGAGCTTGCCATGGCCATTAGCGAGATGTCGACTTTACTGCCACGGCCCTCAGACATTACGACTTGACATGCCACTGCCTGTCACACTCTGCTTTATTGCTCTTGGGTTCATTCTCTTGGCAGTGTCTGCACTGCTAAGAGAGAATCATGCCTCTAGGAGGCCAACACAGTCATCTTGTGCTGTTAAAACTGTAAATAATTTTTTGATGATGATGATGAACGCTCTGAGAAGCTGGGATAAAGGGTGCCACGGAGAGGTAAAGCGCTTTGCAGGCATTAAAACCTCCTACTTCTACACCGTTGCCATGAGTTGGCAGCCACAGCTTCTTCACCAAAGCAGCTGCATGATAAAATGTGGCTGGAGGAAGCTCTGGGTTGTAAGCACAGACTAAAGACTGAGCTCCTTCCTGCTGCACGTTTTCTTGGTGCCCCTGGCCAAGCTCCTGGGGATCTGTGTTCAGAGTGCAAGGGGAGAGGACAGACCCCCCCTGCAGGCCAGCAGATATGGCTGAGAGATGTGCAGGTCAGACTGACATGGGCCAGGCAGGAAACAAGACAGATGAAAGGCCAAACCAGCTTGATCTAAGTAACACCACAAATCACAGCAAACCAGGCAGAGAACCTCACTCAGGGAAAACAGACATTTCAACATCAGGAAAGAAACTCTGATGATTATCTCCAGTGGCAGAGGCAAAAAAAGAGGCTTGGCCTGTTTCTAAAATGGTTACTGTGGACATCCAGAGGTCACAGGGGACTCCAGAGCCTGTTCTGTTCATGCTGTGACCCTGAGCACATCTTCAAGCTAGGGTCACTGTCAAAGGATGCTGACACCATCAAAGGATTCTTGACTCTATGGCAGGGGTGAAAGGCAAATGATTCGGGATCAGTCCTTCTAACCTGCTCTTGTTCACCCTCACATGACCTACTCCCTTGCTTTTCCACCACAAACAGCTTCACACTGGCTCAGAGACATCTATTGTGTCCTCCTGACTCTTGGAAATAAGCAGCTCTTAAATTTAAAGGAGACATCTAACACATACTAGGGTGCGAAAGAAATAGGGGGAGGCATAAATGCAAGACATGCAAGTTACCTTTAGTGCAAATAAGTCACTTTCCAAGCTGTGCCCTATCAAAATGGTATCTGCACTGAACATGTTCAGTAGGACGGCTTGGACATCCCGCAGGGTGATGCTAGTGTTCTCCAGGTCCTCCTCTGTCACACCTGAGAATCTGCAGAGTGAGAGCACAAGGGAGGGCTCCCTTCACTAAAAGAACACCTCAGAGCCAAACTGTCCCAGCCATTAGGAGGTCAGTGGAGTTTCAACAAGTGCTCCCAGCCATTCTCCCTAAGTTTCTGATTCTGAGCACAGACCTGGGACACGAGGAATACTGTCCTTACCTGGTGTTGTAGTCCACCACCTTGGTGTCTGGTTTGACAAAGGTATCATATACCACTTTCAGGTCAGAGTTGATCACCGTTACTCTTGTCAGCTCCAGTCCTTGCTTAGTGTAGCACTGCAAGCAACAGAGCAGACATGAGGATAAGTGGTATCAATGGAGCCATTCCCTGGAGGACTGCGGAGTACTCCCAGAATGCAGCACATCCAGAGTAGCCAGGCCACACATCAAACACTGCTCAGTACTGGCCAGCTAGCTAGAGCTTTTCAAGGGTGCTCACAGTCCCCAGGTGAAACACACACTGCTAAAGTCATTAATAAGAGTTAATTTAAACATACAGGACTACTATGATTTACAGCCCACAGCAGAAAGGAAATAAGATGGTAAGGAAACAGAGCTTTTCTTCAGCCACTTGTCCCACACCCTCAGTCTTCCTCAAAAAGGGAATTTCTATCACCAGGAACCCACCATTTCACAGTCTAGTGCGTAGATTCCAGGGTAGCCATCAGTTGTAGGCAGCTTCTCAAAAGTCTTCACAAAGCCATCAAGGCTCTCCTTCCTCCCATCATGGACGTGTTGCTGAAAGACAGCATAAAAAGGGGTGTGATGGACAGCTGTTGATTGTAGGAAGAAGACTCCAAAAGGTCCACTCAAAGTCCACTCAAACAGGAATATTTCTGTTATCAGTTCTAGAGGTTAATAAAGAGGAAGTTTTGCCTGCCAGTCAGAGAAGCTCACCACAACAGCAAACATAGCCAACGTGCAATCCTGATTCCAAAGCCACACCAGGGCTACTGGCATCGGACTGAGTAGGAGCAAGACATCACTCATCTAGGGACTTTCAACTCTGGGTTCAGAACAAAATTCCCCAGGAAGGGTCACATTGAGTCTTGCACTGACTGAACTCCAGCTGCTGGGTTCCTGGTTTAGCCTGAGGCTGAGACATGCCCAGCTGCAGGATTCTAATCCCAGGCATCCTCATTCAAGCATTAGCACTGGATGTATCACAGCCCGTAGAGAGCACACATCTATGTGTGTGTACAAATAAATACCACTGTATTCCAAAACCAGACAGTTCATAAACAGCAGCCACTGCCTACCAGCACTTGAGGCAACAGATAGAGAGTCCTTCCAACCACCCTTCATTATCCCCAGCTAAAGCTCTAGGATCTAAGATCCAGCACTGAAGAGCTTCCCTGAGCCAGCAGGAAACTCACGAAGTGATTTTATGAGTGGCTTAAGTCAATGCAACACTAAGCCACTGCTGTAACAGGCGCTCCCACTCTCCTCTGCAGGCACAGATCCACCCTACCTGGTCAGCCTGAAAGCCTCCCTGGCTTAAGCTTTAAACTGTAGGATTGCAGTGATTCGGTTACTTGCCCCACGGCACCAAGGGAAGCAGGAAGAGGTAATGGAGGGCAAGGCAGAGGCTGTGACTGCCCTTTTGCCCACTAACATAGTTAAACTGCAGCACCACGCCCAGAGGTGTCTCTCCCTTGCTCCCCAGAGGGTGTTTTGTTTTAAGTTTTGTCTATCCTTAAATCTCAATGTATTTGCACATAGCAGCCTGTGTACAGCCTCCTTCATTGTGCTTCTCACAGATCTCACCCTACAGGGAGTCAAACTGTACTTGTTTATCTCAGGATAGAAAGACTGGAGAGATGAGGAACTGAGGCACTTGTAAAGTTGAAACTTGTAATGAGATGGAGAACCTTTGCATATTTTCCTGCACAGGTTTCCACTGCAGGTGCAGCCACAGCGCAGAGAACTGCATCATTTGACATTAACAAGGCAGCTGGGACAACACCAAACCAATCTGTTCCTTTATCCAAAGCTCAAAGGCCTCATGGTTAGTTGCTTCCCAGGAGCAAGAGGCCATACTTGCCCATGAATCTGGTTTGCTACAACAGATTACCAGGCCAACAGATAGCAAATATTTCTCTCCCTTGCAGCTCAAGCCCCTCTCTCCCTCTGTCATACAATATAACTGGGCAGTGGAGGAAAGAAAAAACGTGATTTTTCTACACTAGCTGATCACAGAATCATGGAATGGTTTGGGCTAGAAGGGACCTTAAAGCTCATCCAGTTCCAACACCCTGGCATGGGCAGGGACCCCTTCCACTGGAGCAGCTTGCTCCAAGCCCCTGTGTCCAACCTGGCCTTAAACACTTCTGCAGATATTCTCAGCTGTCCAATTCTTCCTTCCTGAGAGGAAGGCAGAGAAGTTGCTTCCGTTTTACTGACCAAAGAAGCAGACTCAGTTATCACAAAGAACATCACCTTCAGACTCATCTGCTCCTGCGGAGCAGTAGGCACGAGCACAGCTCCATCCTGCCATCTCCTGCCACACTGGCTAACTGCAGCCTAATCCAGACGCCCATCTCCAATGTATTTGGAAGACACTGATTTGCTTTTCTAACCAGCTACAGATCTTCTTACTTAGAACAGCTTCTTATGACACATACTTAGTCTTTTCAACGCCCTTCAAAGCTGACAGATACTGTGCTGCCCAGTATCTCAGTGTATACCCTCATCCTGAGCAGGATATAGACTCCAACCTTAAATCTACCAAAGGATCCTGTGAAATTCACTCATTTGGATGAGGAAAACCAAGGAAGCCAGAAGAACATAGAGATGTGCAGCAGCACAACAATGAGGAGGCAGATGTGAAAGGATGCCTGAGCCCTGGAGCACTGGCATCATGCTCTGTTGAGTAGGAGCCTATTAGAGACACTGCGTGTTTTTTAAAAGGCCATGAATGTTTATGGTCTACAACTGCCATGCAAAAACATGCAGAGCAGTCATATTTTTATAGCCCCATCAATTCTCCCAACTTCCCTGCTGGATGGCTTTTTGGAACACCAATGAAAAAAGAGATCCTCATTGTACATAAAAAGAAGCAGAAGCAGCAGCTTGCCTGATCCTATCCATGCTTCACTTCAGACTGCGCAGAGCAGGCTTTTATAGTGCCCATACAAACAATTCTTCCTATTTAAGAAACCGTGAATTCTGCCCCAGAATTCACTTTCCAGCTCTAGCTTTTGGCCAGAACAAGGACACACACCTCTCCAAAACCTACAGCCAGCCTTGCTGGCCCTGTATCACTTGAGGTCTTTCAAACAGTGGGACAAGAAGATGTTTTATGTATGTGGAACCTCTTCCACTGGACATGACCCTGTTCAGCTACATCAAAGGGCCAAAACTCTATCCCTGAGCAGGATTTTCATTTTGCTTTGTAGTGGTGGGATCCTTTCTCCCTCTTGCTCCTCAAAGAGGTGTAATATTTATGAGTTACAATAAGATCCTTAGGAAGGTTCCTCCCCTTAAGACAACAAAGGGCATGTAGTAAACAGAAAACTATGAGAAGATCTGGCCTACAGCAGAAAGTTACTTAGCATGGGCTTCTGGGAAAGATAAAAATGGGAGAAAGGTTTTGGCACACTGTTATCAATGCCCCTGCTCCTTGCAAGGAAATCTTTTATTTCTCATTTATTCAATGTTTCCTTAAAGAACTCTGTATTTGAGCTTTTGCTGGGCAGCTTAATCCATTGACATTTGCTTAGAGCAAATGAAACTCCAGACAGCTCAGTCTCCTCCCTCCTGCCAAACACTGAATTCTGCTACCTTTGCATAGCAAAAGCTATTGAAGAAGTACTTGGTTTCCCTCCTTTAGGGATGCCACTGTTCTTCTGAAAGCATAAGCAACGATCACACAACCATCAGCACTGTAAGCAGAGGACAAATGTCACTGAGAACAAAAAGGTGCTGCTCAATAACTTACTTTAGCAACCTGGCAGCCCGGTGAACCCACAGCTCCTGAGCAGCAGCTGTAATGAGTTTCCCATCCGCCTGGCACTGAAAGAGCAAGAGATAAGAGTCAAAGAGGAGAGTCCTGTTAAACAAGAGATCTAACCTTTAGCTTTCACATGAAGAGATACCCGGGATGAGCACAGCAATAATAATGTGTCAAACAAAGGGGGGAAATAAGTATGGATTCACACATAGGAACCTAAAGAGCTTAAGTTACCCATACTCAGGCAGAGAAACTCTAGAAGCCTGGATGCTCTGATGGAAAACCACAGCAGAGCTCAAACCAGGTTAGAGTCTGGCTGTAAATGACCAGTAAACTCTCCTGAGCACCTAGTGCTCCACAGTCAGCCTCCTAAAAAGGCTGACTCTTTTCAGAAGGCACAGGAAGGTTTGCTGTTTCTTTCACTCTTTTTAACCAGAAAGATGAACAAGCTCTGCTCCAGCCCCAGGGGTACATTTCCAGGACGGTACCACTACATCCCAGCAGCTCTTTGCAAGGCTATTTCAGCAGCAGTAGGGCCACCCAGTGACAAAACTCGGAACTGCCATCACCTGGCAGCGTGACAAGCCACAAGATAACTCCAAAGCAGCTCAGCTCTGAGGCAGGATGTCCTCGAGGAAGACTGCTCGGAGCTGGAGCACAGCTAGCATGTAACTAAGCCCTCTCTGAAGGTCTTTGCTATACCTCTCTGCTTGCGTAGCCTTCCCCAGTGATGGACACACTCCTCTTTGCGAATGCACGTTCCAGAGGCTGAGACCATGTACTCGCTGCCACAGCGACAACAAATCCTGCAGGAGGCTTTAAGAGAAGAGAGAAGCAAGAGTCAAGTCGCTAGAAATCCTTCACCTGTTTAACTTGGCCAAAGCAGAAGTAAATCGGAATCACTGAAGCCCCAAATACTGGTGAAACAACTCCTCCTGTTAAAAAGGATTCCAAATGTTGTTTCCAACTCCCACAAAGACACAACAATCCCCCTAAAACTGCAGTCCTGAAGCATTTGCCCTCCCAAATGCTTCTCACAGACCCCCTGCAGTTTTTGGTGTGCAACATCGGCTTCAACACAGTTCACATCAATATTTGCTGCGTTATTTCTCCATCCACAGCAAATTACATTGTACTCCAATACAGTTAATTTAAGAAACAGGATAAATAAGTCATTCTTTGGACTTGGGAGCTAATGAAGGCTGGTTTCCAGGGGATCTGTGCCTTGTCACTTCCAAATGGCATTCTAGCTCTTCCTGGGCACAGCTTTTCTGTAAGAATTCTCCAGCATCTAAACCCAGGAATGCCTGTTCCACCAAGAAGGCAGTTACAGACTTCTCCCTCCTGTCATCTGTGCTTGTATTGCCCACAATTCATAGATGAGAGATACAAAAAGCCACAGAAAAAGGGTTGACTGATTTCTGCAACTCTGAGTGTGGGCATTTAAGCTGCTAGCACATTCCCAGCTCTCCATAACACAAGTCTAAGCCCATTTTTGTCCATTGACCATGGCTATAGCATTAACAGACCAGCAGTAGCTACTAAGGACAAATTCAAAGATACTGCAACATCTGCAGGACACTACAGAACCCAAACCAGGAATATAATCTCAGAAGCCTCTGAAGGAGCTGGCTGGCTCACTGGAGAAAAGGGCTCTGACAAATACAGTGCTTGACAGCACTAATGCAAGAGAGCTTTCATACAGGTTGCTTCAGCAACCACAGGACAAATGTAGACACAAGGTGTTAACATGGATGAGCACTTAACACACTTCAGCAATGTCTCTCCAAAGAGATGCTCAGAGGAGTGTGGCAATGCACCTCAAAATACAGCCCCAGTATGTGTTTCATCCCTACTGCACCACAACCTGCTCCAATCAGTCTGAGAAGCATAAATCTTACTACAGGAGTTCAGAAAGTTCAGACAGAAGAAGACCCTTTCCTATCCTGAGGAAACCTGAGGGGATCGTTTTGTCCTGCTGCAAAAAGGGCTTTTGGAAACTACTTGGCCCAGTGCTGTCAAGAGATCAAGCAGAAACCTATGCAAGCCAAACCAGCAAAACATGATGTACAATCAGCTTGGCTCACATCCCACTGTAGCAGTAGTTCATTGCGCATAGAGACACACAAAAGTCCTTCCCCTGCAAGAGGGGAGCATCATCAGATGCTGAGCAAGAGCCTCTCTCCAATCACTTCCATTGCAAAAGCAGCAGGCAGCCTCCAAGACAGTGCAATGAAGGCAGCTTGTCCAGGGAGGCAACCTGACCAATTCATGGTCTTTGGCAGCAACCATAAACCTCCCTCGGCCTCACAACCCCACGGGCCACAAACCATAAACCTGGTGTCAGAAATCATATCCTTGTGACAGGCAAGCTGAAGAAACTCATCCTCCAGAAACACAGCAGACTCCTGCAGCCACACTCCTCTCTGCCACTGGCTGGCCTACAGAGACAGAGGTCACAGCCAAGGAGCCCCATCCCAACCGGAGCAATGAGGATCAAGAACATGCTTATGCAGAAAGAGCACTTGCAAGCAGGACAGGCATCTCCAGCTGTGATGTATCTAGCAAACATGTCAGAATGAAAGAGCCAGCAGAGCTTACAGTCAGTTGTTTTCTTCTCATCTGCAGTGAAGAGGACAGCACGGCCGGGCTTCTCTGGGTGAGGCATCGGGTAACCATTTTCCTTTAGCTGCTCTTCACTCATGAGATACTCCTTCAGTCGCCGGTACAAGGCAGCCCCTGCACACAAAGACAATGCTGAAGACACATCACTTAAGTAAGGGCTGTTTCTCTTCCTGGTGTTTGCTCTGTTAAGCCTCCTAATAGGGACTCCCACTATTTTGAACTTGCTTCCTCTGCTTTTGTTCAGGATTGACAGGGAAATAGGTGTCAGGGCAGAATATTTTAAGACCTGTTCACTGGTGCACAAGCTGATCTTTAACGCCTTCAACTCCTCCATTACGTCTGGAAAACACAACTGAAACCAAATTCCTCCAAGGGGCTTTTTTGTTACCGATGTGAGACTTTTCCATTTTACTGTTTTAAATGCTTTATCTGATAATATAGAATAGAGCCCAAAGAATCCCCCATCAAAAGCCACCCACAGCCAGCTAAAAAATTCATTATTAGAAGTTTTCTTCCTGTTGTTGAATTCAGGATGCTCATTTCATTTCACGAAACAATTATAACATCTTGCCCCCTGCTCAATATCTGTTCTTTTGCTGCCATGTTAAATGCTTCCAATATTGCTGTGTGCTCTTTGATGTTGCTTAGCTGAGCTATACAGGCCCTTTTAAGCTTTCTCCATGTCAATTCCTTCTGCTTCATGGCCTGCCTGCCTCTTCTCTGATCTCCTCAACTAGTTGCCTGCATCTCTCGGCAACCAAAATACCCATAACCGATTTGAACCAACATGAATAATGCTTGTGGCACAACCCTTTGGCTACAATATGACCTTACTATGACATTCATAAACGTGAAACTGAGCCCTGAAGAGTTGGAGGAGGTATTTGAAAGTATGGCTTTTAATCTGACAGGCACATTGCGAAGAACTGCTTCAGGGCAAGAAAGTTCAAGTAAAATCCAGACAGAAATAAGAGCCCAGGTCAGTAATACCCAAAACACATGAGGCAGCTCTGAGCAGTTACTGATGTTACATCAAAGCCATGAGGGCCACATCAGTGAACTTGCAGCCTGAAGCGGGGAAGCAAGAAGGTGCTGATCAGTGGTGTGACATTCACTGACACTGCAACACTGCACAGCAATCAGGTAATGTTCCTAACACTGGCCTGCAGATAAATTACAGAATAATGAAATGGTTTGGGTTGGAAGGGACCTTAAAGCTCCTCCAGCTCCAACCCCTGCCACGGGCAGGGACCCCTTCCACTGGA
>JBCJKH010060068.1:13816-28942 GCA_039877255.1 Loriculus beryllinus | reverse complement strand
GAAATATCTCTCCCTGAACCTTTTTGGTTCTTCATTGAGGAATTATGTTAGCGCCTTCTTGTTTCTCAAGATTAGGCCCCCTACAAGAAAGAAGCAGAAAGCAATAGAAAGCAGTAGTTGCTGCAAAGAATATGTAGGACAAACTTACAGTGGAAGCATAAATTTCCTTTTTTGAAAATCCAGACAGTAACTTTGAAGACCTTATTTTCTCTTCCACCAAGATAATATATAAGCCTACTTATGGATTTATTGCTGCATAGAATGTTGCTAGTGAGGTGTCATCTGCAAGGCGTAAGTCAATGAAGAACACACACCTCATCTTTGGTGTGTGGAGATCACTCAGAAAAAGTGTAAGAATGTTGGGTTAATCAGTGGTCTCACTAAACCTATGGTCAAAGGTAAATGACTGTGGAAAATAATGGAACAATGAGTGAATAGGGGAAGATACTGTTCCTGGAAGTATTGCCTTTGGAAACTGCGCTTTGGGGAATCCCTGAGCCATATGGTGTCTTTTCAGTGTAGACTTTTAGTAAGTGCTTTTAAAAGCCTTTTAGACCTTTGGTACTTAAAATGTCCTTGGACAATGAACTGTGTGATCAATTTGTGTGCTCTATATTCCTCTTGTTTGCTTTAAATTTGCTGTTTAAGAATGTTACCTGTTGATTCCTTATTCTTGAGATAGGTGTAAATGTTACCATTTCTAGTCATCCTCTCCTTTCACCACCCTTTGAATTTCTACTCTGTGCTTCAGAAGTGGTTCTTTCCTAGATCTGGAAGTCCTAACCTGTGCAATCCCTCCATGCATAGAAATCTTTCTCTACCTCTGATTATGAATATTGTATCCCTGTGACTCTTCTAGTTTTTTCATAAATGTTTAGGAAAGACTTTTCAGAACAGTAAACAATACCTTCTTTTGGTCACAAACCAAAAATATGGTAGCACGATATTGTTTTCCCACTTTATTCTTGCTTTCTTTCCCAACATGTACTTTCTTTTTTTCTGTGTGTGTGCAGTCTTAAGCAGGAAACCAACGTCTCCAGGGAACTAACAAAAATGGGCTCAAAATTTCTCTTTTCAGTGCCATTTTTAGCTCACAGTTTTTTTATCAAGTGGTATGACAGTTTTCTTTGTTTTCCTCCCTTGTATTACAACTTCCTAAAGACTCTGCAGGTAGTGAAGAACAACTATTTACTCATATTTTTGTCCCCTGACTGCCAAGTACTTTTTTAGTCATGGAATGACCTTCCTTCAGTGACATTTATAATGATTTTTCTTAGGAGCAAAGACTTTCTGGAAATCCATTGAAGCTTTATAAACCACCAGCTTTTTTCTAAGACGGAGTCCTGCAAAAATCTTCACTGGCCTGGAGGAGCATGATTTTTTCTGCAACAGATGTGTTAAAGCTTCTTTTCATCTCTTCAAATAATTTTTAATTCAATACTTTTACATTTTTATACCATTTTTCTGGTACAGAAGGAAAAGTTGTTCAAATTTCTCTAAAACCCCTTTGAAAATTGAAGTATACTGGCCAGCTTTAGTTCCTTTAATTTAGATTGGTATCGTTGAATTTAAATTATGACATAGCTAAATAGCACATCTCATAGTTCAGCAACTTCAAATCTGAGTTCCTTTAAAACATCTGGTTCTGGTGATTTGTTCCTGTTTATTGGATAGATTTGTTTGAAACCTCTCCTGCTGGCATGTCAATTTGATACAGTGCCTCAAACTCTTCACTTCTGAAGAAAGGCTGTGTGGATTCTCTCTAAGACTCTTTGTGATGAATATGAATACAGTAACTAAGTTAGTGACTTTGCCATGGCTGTATCTTCACCTATTTGTCAGAGTCTGACAGGCTTCCTGCTCCTAATATGTTTGAAAAGTTTTTATGAGAGCTATTATCTGCTCAGCTAGTTATTCCTCAGAATATTATTTGCCCTGTTTTATTATTGCCTCATAGTTAACTTACTGAATCTTACATATTCTAATATTTTTCTTACCTGAACACAATTACTTTCTGAAGGACCAACTATTCTCTTTAGATTTCTAGTATTCTCCTCTACTGTTTAAATGGCTTGATAATATTAATTCACTTTGAGATTATAATGTGCTGCCAGTAAACAGTCCGCATGCTACATGCAAACATTTTGCCCTTTCAGATAACAGTTTTTATTTTATTTTAAAAAGTGCTCTCAACTTAATGAAATTAAGTGCTATGGAAGGGGTTAACATACTTTTGCTGTATCAAAGGTCCTGAACTGAAAAATGTTGTTATCCTTGCTACCTTGTGGGTTCTTTATCAGTCCCCCTTGCACTGTTTAGGATTACATGAGTTGCCTTTTCTCTTATAAGTTGCTAGCTAGTTGGTGTAGGAGGGCAACAAAAACTTCAGTCTCCGCACTGAAAACTTTCAAGTTATTTCCTCAGCCTACATGGGCATAAACAAACTCTCCAATTATTACTGTTCTTTATGCTCAGCTGAGTCCCTTGTTTCCCTTGTCACAAGGTATGTCACAGTCCTTGTAAACTGTCTGAGCTGGATGACTGGTGGGATAGCCCTGATGTTACACCCTCAATATTTCACTGTCTCATTGCTTTCACCAATTTCTGCCTACCACCTGCTATTTTAGTATCTCCATTTACCATCTAGTATTTCAGTTCTAGTCAGTTCACTTGTCTGTTTTCACATCCTCTGCTTATACGAGATTTTACTTGAACCTGTTCTTCACTGTTTCCTTTTTCAGTTTTATCAACTTCTGTTCTATCTTTTATTCAAGGATAGAGGGCTTTACAACTTCATATCTAGATGATGCAGCATTCCAAAGTCTTCCTCATCTGCCAGCTTTCCTTTGAATTTAAAAAATCTCCATTTGACTTTTTCTATTTTTATTGTCAGCAGCCTGATTCCATTTTGGTTTAAATGAAGATCATCCTTCCTGCTCTATGGATTAAAAAAATTTCCAGCATAAATCAGTCACTTCTTTCCTTTATTACACTCACTGCTATGCACTGAAACTTAGCTTCTGCTTTTCCTGCTTGCACTTATGATGAGCCAGAAATATTGCCACAGCACCCATCACATTAAAGGGAAGCGCAAGGGTTACTCTCTAGATATTGTGAAGTTTGAAATTAGTAAAGACCTGTATTTGAAATCCTTGTATATCTTTTCATCTATGATGTTCAATGGCTAGGCTTTAAAATCTACTAAACCCTAACAGACTAGTTTAAATACTATAACATTTTCTTTCACAAAGCTAAATTGTACAGTTTTAGCATATGTCAAAATCTGACCAAGCATGCAGCCTACAAGTTCTCCTGGAAATCAAATTTTAGAACAAAAATGCTTCTTCAGACTGGCTGAGGTGCAGAAATAAAATGTATTTTTGTAGCTTTCAAAATTTGTTAAACTCCAAAATTGAATTTAATCTAAGAAATTTCCTGAATTAGAGATTCAAATTTTGAAGGCAGAGGTCACTGAAAGGTTTAATTGGAAACTTCTAGGTTCTAAGTAGCCAAACTACAAGTTCACCTAGAGTCCCTTAAGAAGTTTAAACTGAAAATACTTGTGTCCATAAACAAGTAACACTGTGTAGGTAAATATGTGAACCTAACGTCCCAGTGGATTTTTGCCTTTGCTTTTTGGACTATTAAAAGCAGGACTAATGCAATATTTTGAAGGCAGAAATGTTAGTTAAGTTCCTGTTGACCACTGAAAGTTAATGAGAATTGTATCCCATACGTCTTTCAAGCCCCTGACATCCTTCCTTTTAGCCTCCAAAGTGACGACTGTGCTTTTGCAAATGTTATCCAGGGCTAGTTTTTTGCTTAAATAAGATTATCTTTTTTTTAAAAAAAACCAACCCGAGCTCAGAATTATAATCCTGAGATGTAAGCAGGAATACAAGCATTCAGGGGGTCGGGAAAAGCGAAGGACCTGGAGATCCCAGGAAAATGGAGAAATAGCTCTTTCATCTTCTGACCACATCAGTTTTCTATCAGTAACTTCAATTTTTAGTGATTGACAAGGACCCTGTGAATTGTTCTTTGCAATTGGATCTATCTCCAGGAAGTTACCTTCAAAGAAGCAATCATAAAAATGATTGGAAAAATGTTCTTTGCTCAAATAAGGAACATACACCTGCTAAAACAAAACTCCAAAAGAAACAAAGTATGGCTTTAGTTTACATACCAGAAAAGTAAGCAGGAATTGTTCAGAGTTCATTGCAGTGTTTCATACCCTATGTGCTCTGAATATGTTAACTGCTGCACACCACAGTTTGTCTGCTCTTTGTCAAATGTTTTAAAGTTCTTACTTAACAAAGCAGGCACTATCAATAAAAGTCCTTTTAAAAACCAATCAAACAAAAAGTGAATATTTTTAAAAGTATGCCACATTTTAACTAAATTTCTATCAGGTAATGAATGTTCAACCTTTGTATTTAGTTGTGATGGATGACTACAACAGACAGAGGCCAACAAGACACAGCTCTTAATAAAATCTACTATTAAAAAATAAATATTTTCCCTTGCATGGTAAAACAAACAAACAAATAAATAATATTAGGCAGCAATATTATTCCCACACCATTACCTTTTGAATCCTGAAATTGGGAACACAATGGTCATTTTCTACCTTGGAAAAGAAAGAGATGGTCCTATGCTATAAACAAAAAAAAGAGTTAAGCAAGCTCTGAGGCCTCTTTGCTTTTATCCCTGTTCAGAGTTAGCTTTAAGGAAAAGAATGCTTGTATCTGCCTTGAGAAAGCAAAGATAGTTGGCAAATTTGCTATGTGCAATACACCATTATTTTTCATTAAACTTATCACTCTGGACAGAGTGATGAATCTAAATTTCTTCCTATTTGGGGGAAAGAGGACCGGGAAAATAATGGAGGTATGAAAGCTCTCTCAGTCACCTTCAAAAACAACCCCCCAAAACAGGATAAAGCTAGGGCTGTGCTGTGTCTTTCACAAATGTAGTTTTGCTGACATATGTCTAGCTCAGTGTGATTATGCCATGTTTCACGGAATTAATCAGTTAGAATGACATGAATCATAATAAGAATTGACAGCCTACTCTGTTGTCTTTGTACAGGCTTCAAAATCCAGCAATGAGCACCACTCAGAAGGAGTGGGTTGAAATCACATACAGATTTTGGACAGTCATGAACATGCACAATTGAACATATAGAATGAACTTTCAGAATGAATCTTAACAGTGGACTAACTCTCCCATTTTCCCAACACTGAACAGAGTTCTAGACACTCATGATGTGAACGTCATTCTCTAGGTAGGGCAAAACCAAAGCAACAGCAGAGAGAAGTCAGAAAAATATTCTGCCTATTTTCTAACTGATGCCTCTTCCAAAGTAATATGAAGGTAGGTCACAACAGATTCAAAAGTAGATATGAGCAAACATTTGGACACACTACAAAACTTTGCTTAGGAATGGGCAGCATCTTGGATTGCGTGCATTTGTGAATCTCCAAAATTATATCATTTATTTATTTCTGAACTCCTAAAATCAAATCTTCACAGCTCTAGACTAAGAAATACTTTTACATTAAATACAACAAAAACTTTCATTGCTTATTTGAAATATATGAAATGACCATTTCAAAGACAGGACTGAAATAGATCTGGACTAAAACCAGTCCCACATACAGGCTGCTTCATCACTGTGAAGGTATTTATTAAAGAATTGTAAAAAGAATCAATCCTCAGAGCAGTATCAGATAGACTTGTCTTATCACCACCAGATGTTGTTTAACCTGTTATTTCCTTCAACAACAGGGTTTCCACACTTCCCAGGACAATTTACACAAGTGCTTCCGCAAGAATTTTTTAACTTCCTGTAAGATAGATTTTTTTCACTTCCCTTGTCAGATTTTTTTCTAGATCTCTATCTGAAAACTATTTGTTAATCCCTCTTTGTCACATTTGTCTTTAGATATCCCTCTATAAAGCCATGAGGTACCAGTAATTCTCCACACTTAACCCCCCCTCAAAACAGTCTTATCAGAGGTCTTCCCCACACCACCCTGTATGTTTTCAAGACAGACTTGTTAACAACCAATGAGACAAAACTAACAGTTAGCTGTAATAAAGTAAAACTAAAGACTGAAGAATTAATGAGCTGTGCTACCTAATTCTCCCTCTTTTGATGATTCAACGTCTGCTTACCTTGCTTGCCTGTAATCTCCAGCATATACAAATATCTACTCCAGACTGCAGGCTGCTCTGAACAAGGACTTGATTTTCTTCTCTGTAAATCCCTCGGTTATTGTTGGCACTTTTCAGTGACACAAGTAATGAAAAATACATATTTCATTTATATTGTCATGGGCTCCTTCTCTGTCCTCAGAAATGCTGGGGAATGTGACTTGAAAATGCAGAGAAGTCTTGATAGCTGTGCAGGAGGTGAAGCTGCCTGAAATGTGCTTTGAGGGTTTCTGACTGCACTCAGGGTGGTCGGAGTTTTCCTTCAAATATTCCAATAGTTCCAAATTTTAGAGAAACAAGCTTGCTTTTGCCCTTTTCATGTTTACAATAGAAACCCTGCAGTATGACAGTCTAGTAACAGGGGCAAGTGTTACTGCTTGGAGCCTTTTGCAAAAACCTGTGACAACCTACCTGCAATATAACACACTGACTCTGAGAGACCTACAATGGAAAAGGTTGTCAACAAGATATATGTAAAAGCAAGGAAGATGTCTCTGTCGAGTAGATTTGTTATGCTTGATAAAGCAAATAAGCAACTTATATTTTAAAATTTGTTGATCCATACAAGTAAGATTTCCTTCTATGGGTTATTGCTAATCTGAGATAGAATCAATAAGGCAGGAAGAACTGCAGAGCAACAAAATGTTTTGCTAACAATATTTTGCTGACAATACAATTACATACATTGGTTTAGTAGTTGATTATTTAAATGGACAATTATAACCACTCTGACCTGGCAAATTTTCTTGGTCACCAGTATCCCTTCAAAAGGAACTCTGGCTGATAAAGTGGCAATAACGTGCTGCTGTGCAGGCATATCACATTGCACTTGGTTATTTTTTAAAGAAGTAGTATTACAAAGGAGACTGGTTTTGTTCGTTAGCAGCAGCTGCAGATACTAAAGAGCACTTGAGAGCAGCTCACTTTTCTCCACTCAGCTGTTTATTAAATATAGAGTATTTGAACCAACTCATTTAGAACCTTTGAGGTTTTTCCATGGTTAGAGATGGCAAGGAACGAAGTGAAATGCAAAGATCTGAGATCATCAAGATTCAGAAAAATAAACTGTTTTACAAAAATGTCCAATTAATAAAATATCATGCTTTTCAGGCCTTGGTTATCATCCTTCACTCTTTTGAAAAACAGTAGCTTCTCCACCAACCTAAAGTGAATTACAGTGTGTTTTAAGTGTCAAAGCACATTTCTTTTTGTTAACCTGAAAATGCAGATTAAAGTTTTCAGTGTTTCTTTTTTATGTGGTTTACATTTGTGACAAAAATACAGATGTCTGGCTAGACAAAGATGAACAATTTGATTTAATACCCAAGCAATAGCAATGCAATTAACGTAAATCACACACTTCTGTGAATAAGCACATACAAGTTTTTAGTTTCTTTTTCCTTAAGATCCATTCTGTGCCCAGGTCAACTTTTTTCTGTGTTGAGAGACCGTGTACTGGAAAACGGCATCACCCTGAGGATCATTCAAGAACTGTGAAAACTCCTGGTCCAGGTTACAGATGTGTGTGTAGAACAGTGCAAGACCAATGGAAAGCTATTGCTGTCTAATGAGCATAGAGTGGTAAAATGAAATACATGTGTCAGTCCAAGTGTCCACATCACAAAACCCACAATTACCACACATTTGCTGGCAATCCTCTCTGTGTCAAAACCCCCCAAAACAGTGATGGAAATTTAGCTGGTTTTACTCCTAAGAGGTAGCCAAACCTTTCAGCCTTGAGGGATGTTAACAACATAATATGGAAAAGTTTACGATCTTGCATAATCAGTTTATATATACATACATCAGCAAAGCTGAGTGATTACTGCAAGGAGCATTTGTGCAGAGCCCTTTATATTCTTAACACCTCTTTATTCACTCTGCTACCCAAGCACTTTTGAGGGTTTTATCTGTTTGCTTCTCTTCTAGGTAGGAGAAGTGGGGTCCAAGTAGCTAATCGGCATAAGATTAAACTGCAAAACATGACGTGGGCCTCCTCTTATGGAGCAGCAGTAACAAATTTGAACTCTCATGCAGAGGTTGATAAAAAATATATCATACGTAACTTCAGCCATTTCAGAGTTGTTCAGAGCTGTTTCAGAGCCATTTCAGACCTGTGCCTAGCTGTAGCTGTAGCTAGGCACATAGACTCCGTCAATGGAAAACCATGGGTAACTCCAAAAGGTGGTTCATCCAAACTACCATACACAACTATCTTAGGGGTTTTTTTTTTTTCCCTCTGCTCACTGTAGAGAAAGTGTTAAGGATGAGATTAGACTAAACACTTAACTTTTAGGAGGCTAAATGTAGATATGTTGAGTCCTATCCATCCAGAAAAATATACTCAAACATGACCATTCCACCTACTATCCTTCTGATTGATTAAAAAAGTTTGATGCAACCCAAACCTAATGCAGAAAACTGGGTTTGAGTTGATTAGTTTGGTGGTTTGACAAACAGATGAAGTGTCAGACAGTCAACAAGGACAATTTTCCCTCTTCCATGGGAAGTGACAGGTTTGTCATTTAGTAATTCATGGCCACATGCACACATGAAAAGATGGCTTCTTTATTTACATCAATAATTATGCCAGACAATCAACCCTCTGAAAAGTTTAATACATAGGATTGTCAGGATCTGATTTATTGTCTTCCCAACAAAAAAAAAAATATCTTTTTAGAGCTGAGATTTTAGTTTTTTTCTATCATTCTGTATCATTACCATGTAATACTCAGATCCTATAAGAGGGGGCAATACTGGAAAGATGAAGGTGTACTTCAGGAACCAAAAGGTCCTGCTACAGCTGTGCTGTTACTTATGTCAAGTGTTTTCATCAACCTTTCCTTCTCTTTTTTTTTACCAACATCAGAGACAGGTTTTGTAGCTTTATAATGAAACAACAAAACTGTTATTAAGCTGTGGAGGTCCCTCCTACATGAGACTAAAAGGTTTCCAATCCACAGACTGTTTCTTCAGTGGCTAGCTCTAAAAAGCTTCTTTTTTGCATATCAGAAAGTGCAGAAGTCACTTGGAAAGAGCATATGCACTGCCCTGTTCAAACTGCTGAAGAGGAGCTCCAAGTAAAAAAAAGAATGTTTTCTCTCCTACTTTTGTCCCTACAATAAATGAGTACGGTACAATAAATGAGTACAATAAATGAGAAAGGAATCTCTTAAACTGTATACAACAGAAGCTTGTATCCTATATCTCCTAAAGAAGACTCTAGAGTTGTACAGTTCCAAGAGTTAATGAACCCTATGTAACCATTTAACTGAACTCTTTTTCAGCATACTACCACACTTTAAAGCTCCAATCAGTACTTCATCTTTTTGTTCTAGACAAAATACTATCCCACTCTAGTTTGCATTTGGTTTCTTGTGTTTCACTTCTAGATGCTCTTCTATGATGAACTAGATGTTATTCAACATTTTGAGATTCTTTTTTTCCTTACTTCTCAATCCTTAGAGTTCTCAGCACATCTTTCAGAAGTGTTGAAGTGTTACTTAGAAGTGTTATGGAACCCTAATGAGAAGGAGGTATCCAATCTGAAGATATTCCTTGAAGAAGACAGAATAATGCTTGTAGCCATTTAATGCTTGAGCTAATGGAGGTCATTAAAAAAGAGGGCAGAGCTAATGAAGGATGTGAATCTAAATCAGAGGAAAGAAGGATGTTTTTTGTGTTTCTTGGAGGGTTCAACCAAACCAAGTGTGAGGCACAGAACTGGGATTTCTCAGCAGGAATCCAATACAAATTATCAGGAAAGAATTTATTTCAGTTTCTTTTAAAGAGCCAGGAGATGTTGGACAAGCCAGCAGGAGTCTCATGGGAGATCTAAAACTGAGTTTTGAGCTACTTCCTTACTACTGGGCTAAAGAATGTAGATGGTAGATGCTGCAAGCTGCAAGCTCGGCTCTTTCCTGTGGTGTTAGGAACTGTATTAATGATGTACCGGAGATACGTGCATCCTACTCTGAGCAAGGTGGTGATTACCAGGTGAAAAAGAAAAAGGCTCTGGAAGGTCCTGTCTCCAAACTGTATATTTTAAGCAACAATAAATCAGCATATGTTGGATTTTATTTGATTACTTTCCATGCTTTCCCTTACTAGTCATATAAGGCATCTTTATCCTTTGTTAGAATAAATACAGATTCTCCATTTGTATGGTGTCAGTGTAATCATGCCAAATAAAAAAAAAAAAAGCAGAACTAATCAAGGTACGTAAAGGAAGGGGGAAGGGGTAAGGGGCAGAAAGGAAGGGGAAAGTGAGAAGTAAGAAGCAGAGGGAAGATCAGATTTTTCAGGAGACAACCTGAATTTTTTGAAGTCTGCATTCGGGATGAGGGGAGCATTGACAGATATGTGTAATTACAGACAGAAAACTGATAGATGTGTGATTATAGACAGATGGCTAGCTCAGCAGGACTTTCTGACAGCTGGGCTCCAGCACTTCTTCTCATAAGTCTTTACGACCCGATCTTTCTTCAGCACATAAATATTCATGTACTTACATTTTTATGTATGATTTAGGTGTAAAACAAGTAATGGTCCTGCAAGGTGCTGAACAGCCTTGCCTTTAAAATTAACCATGAAAACTTTTGCCAGATGGTTAAATTTGAGCAGTCCTGCTGACTTTATTGGTTTTCATGAATCTGTCTATTGGGTTCACTAGTCTGTGTCTCAACTGTCATGGGTAGGTTTTAGTTAACCTGATTTTGGCTATCTAAAGAAAGGTGTCTATTTTAAAAGAGCCTTCAAAGCACCCTTTGATTCCCTGAAGAGGAGTGACAGCCTTCAGAGAGAAATTCCTTCTGCCTCAGTAGGATGTCTCAAGCATGTGGAAACAATCATGCCTGATAACTAGTTTGGATGAATTTTTAGTTTGGTTAATATTAAATAAAATGAACATTTGCTCTAAATTGCATGCTCTGGGACATTAAAAAAGAAAAAAGGAACCCTTCTTGTTTCCGATGTACTTCTCCAAAGCAAAAATAGTACAATGGCTGTGTCCAGCAGAGCACTTCTGCGTTCTTCATTTTGGGTGCATGATGTCATTGTGCACAAAATCTGTATTAGGAGAAGGCACAGAAAGGCAACAGCCTTCCCCTTCTGGGCAAAGGACACCAACATGTGGGTAGGAGGGAAGTGACACTTTGCTCTGATCAGGCTCCTAAACCTGATCTGATAATCTGGTGACAGATTCAGGGGCAAGCTAAAAAAAGACAATGAGACTGCCGTCAGCTCTTCCCATTCCTTTCCCTCAGACTTTAGTCCTCTTAACCTCTCTCTTCATCCTTTCACAATTTCATTAGCTCAGAGGGGGAGATAGATAGATTTTGATTCACTCTACATGAATTGCAAAAGCTGAGGTACCCTAGACAGAGATGTTCCATATAGAGACTTCTCTCATCATTATTTTAGCTTTCTACAAATAGAGCAAACACTGTCACAGTAGCCTGAATGCCTCGATAGCTGGACGTGAGTTACTCTGTAGATGTGGCTAACAGGTCTTTGGGTCTTGTTACTATGTCAGTTGTCTGATGCTTTATCTTAAAAAACCTGCTTCTGTCTTACCATTCTAGGTTATTCATCCTGAAAAAGTTTTGTCCTTTGGTAACTTCATATGCCTTAAAGAGACATAAAGCAAAAGCATCAAACATTTCAGGTCAAACATCTGTAGTTGTTCTCCTAATTTTGGACCTCTTCTCACATGCATTTAGCAACTGAGCTCAGCTACCAGGCAAGTTATGCAGTGTTACATCATGCTGTGGTTTCTATAGGGAGATCAATAGCAAATCTGCCAGTGTGAATTTTGAAGCACTAGCCACTTTTGCAGAGCTGTCGAAACCACACAGCCAACAAATATTTCCATACCTTCAGTTAAAATGCATCCCAGTCTTCTTTGCACTCATTAAATTCTAGATCTCCTGGAGCACTTGTCTTGCAAGCTCTGCAGAATGTAGTTACGATGTTTGTAGGACAAGACTCATTTTCCACTCAGAACTAAGCCAGGGATACCTTACAGTACTGGATCTTTGCAGTTTGAACGTGGTCTTACTTTTGAAAACAAGAGGTGGCTATCCAGACATCACTGGTATCATTTGATGTCTTTTAGTTATAACAAGTTATCTTCGTTGCCACTGGTTTTGAACATCTGGTATTAAATTAGATGTATCATATGATAAGGCTCAGAAAGAGTAGCACAACACCAATCTAATTGCTGTTTCCATACAAACTTCTAGTTCTACCACACAGGTCTAAAGAAAAATTCATATCATAAAGCAAAAGCACTGCCATTATTTCAACTTCCATGAGCAACTTGGCAATTGTTCCAACTCCTGAGATATACACACTAGTATTCTAGACCTGCAAAACTGTGACTCTAGTAGAGACAACAAGGTTGTCTCTTGAGGGAACCTGTACTTACAATTCAAACTGTCTCCTGAAAGCATCCAAAAAGACTCTTTGACTGTTACATATTAGTTTCTCTATTTAGGCTCATGGATGAAAACCCTCTGAAACTGTACTATATATTAACTGCTATAGAGCAGGCTCCAAACACAGTCCATGGAAAGTTTTAGTCACTAGCCAGGTAAATTTGCGCCTTTTGGATTAAAGCAGAGGTGAGGAATCTGTGGGTTAGTCTCTAGTGTTGTTTTACATGGCTCTGAATCACGTGATCCTTTTAGTCCTTATTCCTGGATGCCATTACACTGTGTAGTACAGATATGCAATTTGCCAAGTGTGTCTTAAAAGCCTCAGAAAAGTCATCTCGTCTGTGCATTAACCAAAACCAGCTCTCATCCTATCATGCCAGATGCATTTCAGCAAGGATGAAGCTAAAACACCATCCGAAAGAGCACTGGTATCTAAAATTAGCAAAGATTGCAATTAAAAATAAGTTTGTAATTGTATGTAAAGAGTTTATATAAGAAGGCCAGTTGGAAAGAAAAGGATCCTTGAGTGCGATTCCTATCTTTATATACGGAACTGGCTTTTGTTAATTCTGTTTAACCGCACTCATTGTGCCCTTCTAGCTAAGCAAATTATGACTGAGTCCAGCTGGTAGCTTGTCTGATGCAAAGTAGTTCTAGATTTCAGGAGTGCGACTTTCTCAGAAGAATGTAGTGATTTTAGACCTCAGTTATACTGACTGTGTTAGCTGAAAAAGTCCACTTTTGACAGTTATTCAATAAGTATTTCTTTCAAATTTGAAACATAAGTCTATCAGAAAATAACTACACCAAGTTCACAAACCTCTTCAAAGAGTCAAGGTTTGATTTTTTTTGAAAGACAAGCTGGGCTTTCATTTCCTCTATCCAGTGGCAGTTTTAGGCTTCTTGCACTACATCAAAGGTGTAAGTAATTATATTGATGGTGTATTACATCAAAGCTGCAAGTATTAGTGCTACTTCCATTTGCAGCTACTTATTTCTAAGGCTGGTTCTGCTCTGGTCCTGGTATTCCTCACAGCAGAGTCCTTCCTGAACCTGACTGCCAATTCAAGAATGGCTGGGAGTTTGTGGGGCAGGACATCCAAGTGACATCTGGCTCATTTTTTCCAGATCAGTATAGATTTTACTAAAAAAAAAAAAAAAGAGAAAAAGGATCTCTTCATGCAAGGATAATTTAAGGACTCCTTCTGAGTTGTCAGCAGACTTTCTGAAGGTATTGCTACCTTATGTGAGGTTATTTCTATGAACCCTTCAAGTAAACATAAAAGATACTGGTTACTCAGGATAATAGAATTGCCCAGGCACAGATCTAGTGCAAAATGGAATCAGTCCCATAAAATGAGGGAAGAAGTATTTACCTCATAATACCTTTTTTCCTTAACAGATTCTGTTATTTTCATTGCAATCCCCTAAATCCGACTTAGTTTAGTAAACATTTATCAGTTTTGAGAAACCAGATACCTTGAACTGCTTCAAACTGAGTTGAAATCCATATCTTTAAGTATTGAAGACTGCTAAAAAGTCTAATACAACCCAACTAATTTGTAACCAGCCAGTGCTGTGAGAAACATTTGTTCTACTTTCGTGTTGTTAGCCTATGTTCACCCTTTATATTAACATTCACTGCTTTATATCAAAGTTTACTGCTAATTTCCTGTATTTGGTTATTTTATACACATGTAAAAGATAGCGATATAAAATAAGATAATGAGAAAGTTGTATTTTTGGCATGTTACCTTATATGGACTAAAGGGTTCAGTGATATCCCCCTTTGCAGATACATGTGAATGTGCTTGTTATATGAAAGTCCAATCTTATGAAAGAAGCTCTTGTGAGAAACTAGTCACCATAAGATGCTGTATCCACTGTAAAATGTAGAAGGTAAATTTTAAGCTGACTCATTCAAATGCCTCTTCAGTATCAAGAGACAAAAATTATGGGTTATTTCTTATTGTTTTTACATTTGTTTCACAGTACTACAGAACAATCTACTATCTATTAATTCTGCTCCATTGACATGAATAAAGTTCCTGTGGACCACTTAAAAATTGAAATATTATCTGCCAATTGGTCAGAGCCTGCACTGGATACTTGCTTAAGAAAATACCTCTCATGTGTCTCCAATATTTAGAATTATTTTAAGAATATTCTTCTTATTTGACCTCGTAAAGATGCATCATCCAACACTGATTTATTTGCCTAAGAACGGCAATTAGCAGTAAACCCAGTAAAAAGTTTTCTGAGGTTCCTTATAGTCTGAAGTTTTTCTGATTTTCCTAGATTTAATTTCATCCCTTATTTTGTCTGCTATATTGTCATTCAAAATGCATTTTTGATCTCTTTTTAGACATAGAGATTTTACTAAAAAAACATAAACTGTAATCTTCTGCACTTCAACCTTCTTCTGTAGGCTCCACAGATAATGTCTTAAATGTTCATTTGTTTTCTTACT
>JBCJKH010060067.1:35733-49071 GCA_039877255.1 Loriculus beryllinus | reverse complement strand
CAGTCTTTCTCTCATCCACTAAGCAGGTCACCTTGCCATAGAAGGAGATCAGGTTAGTCAAGCAGACCTGCCTGTCATAAACCGATGCTTACTGGGCTTGATCGTCCAGTTGTCCTGTACGTGCTACAGGATGGCACTTAACATGATCTGCTCCATAACCTTTCCCAGCACCGGGATCTAGCTCCCTAGATCCAATCTTCTGGTCCTTCTTGTAGATGGATGCCATGTTTGCTAACCTCCAGTCATCTGAGACCTCCCTTCAGTACTCTGGGGTGGATTCCATCCAGCCCCATAGACTGTTGTCTCACAGACTTCTCCAACAGCTTCTCAGAGCTGCTGGCAGGATCAGGAAAGAGGCAGACTGCATCTATCACTAGCACATATTTGCACTGGAAGGACTGCTTTGGTAGGACTCAGACTGACTACAGAGGCTGAATGTATCTCCAGGCACATATGGAAGAATGGAACAAGATGAGGGCAAGATTTTTAATCCTGAGCTCACCAGAATATTTAACAGACCAGTGGGATGGCTATGATCCTTCCTATCAGGAAACATAATGTTTCCTACTACTGCAGTGTTACTGTACTGTGCTAAGACCGAATAGAGAAAGCCCAACTTCCAGTCCCTGAAATATCGGCAATAAAGAAAGGAAGATCTGACCCCAGAAAAAGCTAACAGAAGGAAGCAAAGTTTTGTAGAAATATTTAAGTGATGCCTCATAGCTGAGGATATCCACTTCCCTCTTCTGTCTCTCAGCAACCTGAGGACAATGAGCTGAGCTCCTGTCTGAGGAACAAACCTTGACAGTTTGAATTTTGATGATGCTTTCAATGCTGAGCCAAACTTCTCACTGCTTGTTGTATAAAATAATCTACTTTGCTTCTTTTTGTGCTCTAGGGACCTTGGAAATAGATGGCCTTGGAGGAGCCCATTTCCCAAGAGAAGCAAAAAAATCTGATGCCTTTTGGGGCTCTCTTGAATGAGTCATTGGCAATGTGTTTAGGTACTGCTCTAGGAACAGGCCAGAAAGCAGATGGCATTTTAGAGCGTGACAGTCCTGCTGCCTTATTCCAGAAGTGGCATGTCCTGTGCTGGCCTGATGACAATGCATCCTCCTGCTGATTCACTGGGGTAGTGAGGATGGGCAGAGCCAAGGTGTGAGGAATATCCAGATCATGCAGCAGCACTTTCAGCACCTCCTTCAATTCCTCTGAAGATGACCAGAGATAGAAAGCACCTTTTATTTCCCTTATTTACCTCCAGGCAATATATCTTTTCCTCCTGCTTAGAAGACTGCCTTTTCTTTAATCCATTTATTCCTCATCTGTCTTTCCCCTAGTCTTCACACTCCCTGAACACTGTAACGAATCTGCTCTTACTTATTGTTAAATCAGTGTAATTTTTTTACAAGACAAACCAGAAATGGGTGGCACAAAGTTATCCATCTCTTGTTCTACCTCTTCTTTCAGGAAGCGTGAAATATTTCTGAAGTTCCTGTATCTGAGAGGAACTCAGAGTAGGCTCAAAGTAAGCATTAAAAACACTGCCTAAGAGAACCTCACGATTTTTTGTCTTCCAGCAAAAGCTTGTTTTCTTGGTGACAGCAAGAAAGGGTACCAGGACTCAAGAGTTGTTTGGAGGAACAAAGGGAGACATGATTGAAATGCACCAACATAAGATGGCATCTGTTCATTTAATGTCACACTTTTCTGCTTCAGATTTTATCCCCTTTATGATATGAAAAAATATTAATTTTCTCTTAATTTTTGGACGTATCTCAATTCCATTTCAATTATAAATAGGATAACATAACCTCCCATGAATATATCTAATAAGTATTAATATAAGATTGTTTTCCCTTACATTTTCAAGCAGAAAACTGAAATTCTATAAGGAGGCAAGATAGCAAGGGGGACACATGAAAGACAGTAATAAAAGATTAATTTTATGAATCTTTGTTCTGTTTCAAGAAACCTTTTAAGTTTGCAATATAGCAATATACTGAACTCCTGGGGATATTAAGGGGATGAGAAACTATTCCTATAATAGGCCTTGGAACCACAGAGCTCTCCAGGAAATGTTGCTTCAGCTGCTGGAGACCTTTTCAGAATTTGGTTCTTGCTAGTAACTTGTTTTGTGACAGACCTTTCAGTGCCAGACTCTTGAGAATCCTGATCACTGCTGAATAGGATGATATCAGTACAATTGGACACTAATTATAACAAGCCATATTTGCAGTTCAGGGCAAGAGAAATCATGGTATCATAGAATGGTTTGGGTTGGAAGGGACCTTCAAAGGTCATTCAATCCAACCCACCTGCAATAAGCAGGGACAAAATCATCTAGAACAAGCAGCTCAGAGCCTTGTCCAGGCTGGCCTTGAATCTCTTCAGGGATGGAGCATCTATCACCCTCTGATCAACCTGTTCAAGTGATTCACCACCCTCATCATAAAAAAAAAATAATCCTGAAATACCTTGGCTCTCCGTTTCAATATTGGTTTGGTGAGTCTTATACACTACAACCATGCACAAATGCATGTGGTTCTGTTGTGAGAAGATGGCACTGCCTACACTCACTACATGGTTTGGAAATTAAGTCCCGAAATGGCCATACCATTCAAAGTTCACTTGCATTCTCTGTCACTTCATTACCAGTGAAAGTTTCCCAACTAACCACAAGTTGTTAGAGTGTGAACCTGCTTGTATAAAACTGCAAAGAAGAGAAGGGGAAGAGAGGACAGCTTCTCCAAAGGCCCTGCAGTTTACCTGGCCCCAGTGAACCCACTCTGTGGGAGTTCATTCCTGAGATGTGCTCATGGGGTCTGCTGACCACAGCATTGCCACCTGTAGCAGCAAGTGGGTGAGGACATCTGTCTTTCAGAAGCAAAGTGGGACCACCAACTGTTCCCACAGGTCAGTGAACACAAGCCTCAAGATAGCTATAGGTATTCCTCTCCACTGACCTGCATGATTTGGTCTGGTGACCTACTGCTTTTGTTTATTTTTTCAGGTTATAAAATATGCTTATCCAGCCTTTATAAGCAAGTGTGCAAATGTGAGAGCTGCAGTTCCCGAAATCCACTCAAAAAATGCCAATTAAAGGGCTAGTAACCAACCCTCTCTTGCGTTTAAGCACCTGAACCCTTCTAAACATACTTAGAGGTGCAGGATTGCACATCCTATTAAGAACCTGCTAAGCTAGCCTGGCATACTAGCTGGATTTTTAAAGTATTCTGTGAAAATTATAATCCTCTTCTTTCTGGGAGTAACTTTATTACCCCAGGGAAGCAGCTGAATCAAGATTGTGCCAATATTTCCAGTATAGCATTTGCTCTTTTTTTTTTTAAGTCTTGATGAAAAAGAAGTCATTTTGTCCCATAATAAAGAACCAAATAACTTCTCATGGCAGCAGATTTTGTTTATGATTTTCACACAAATATTTTTGACAGCATTGACATTTTTACAAGCATGACTAACTACACATTTAGCCAGTTTCATTTTTTATTTTTTGGCACCTAAATGTGCTAATGTAAGCTGAAGAATTCCTGAGTCTGGCAAGCAGTTTACTACATGCCAGGGACTGTTTTCATTTAGTTTAAAAGAAAAGTAGATAGCCAAAATACTGAATTTGAAATGGCACCTGCTGGGCTTGCATTGCAGTGACTGTAACAAAGGATATTCTTGTCACAGAAGACTTTCTTGGGAGCTGGTTTCATTCAAGACTGTGTCCCACACTTTGTGGTGTTGAGCATGGCACAAATTCTTCAATTTTTGGTCTCTTTCTCTATGAAATGAAGTTCATTACTTATTTCTCAGGAGTATCTGCAACTTAAATCGTTAGTACTCATGTAATGCTGAGGGAGGAAGGGACTTCCTCCCTCAAGGAGGCCAGGTTGGACAGAGCCTTGGGTGGCATGGTTTAGTGTGAGGTGTCCCTGTCCATGGCAGGGTGGTTGGAACTTGATGATCTTAAGGTCCTTTCCAATCCTAACTGTTCTATGATTCTGTGATTCTATGACTTTATAGCCTGGAAAGAACCAGAGGGTGCCTGCCCACAGCATGGGTATGTATGTTGCTCACAAGTCTGTCTGTACATGGCTTACCCAGGGCAGCCAGCTAAGGACACAGGTACCTTTACTTGCCTGGAAATTTATGCATGTACCTCACTACGACATCCGTCCTGTTCATTGTGAATGCCATTACTTCTCAGGAAGCCATCTGGGCCAGCTGAGGGAATACCCTCTGCTTTGCAAATCACCCAGCAGAACTCTTACTAAAGGAAATGTTTCTCAAGACTTTCCTGTCTATGCCTAGCGATTTCTCTGGTGGTCATATCGTACTTGCAATATGTGTGCTCCAGAGGTGATACCTGCCAGCACCTCCCACACAGCAGTCTCTAAGAAATTTCTTTATTGTCTGGTTTAAGTACTAAGGAGATGAGTGGTGTCTTGGAAGCTGTTGTGTGCAAACTGCAGACAAATGCTGCCATTTATGATAGCATCATCTGACAGTTTTAATGAGTGTGATAGTTGTGTACTACTGACCCCACAACCCCCTTGTCACTATATCCTGCTGCCACCTTTAGCTCTCTCTGCCCCCTCAAATATCTTCTGCTTTTTAGTATGCCAGTACTACACTCCTGCCGAGCAGCTGCCTGTTTGGCATGACTCATGCCAGACATTTGGCTATTTTGGACAAATGGGGATATGCTATTTATCCCAAATAGCTGCCTGCCTTGGATAGCACATTGTCCTGAATAATGGAAGTACTATCAGCCTAAAAATCCTTTAGAATTCTTCTGTCTGCACCCACATATCGTGGCAGAGACCAGGAAATAACATGCAAATAATTATTAATACAGCAGATGACAGGAGACACACTTTTGAAAGGATAACTTGGTTTGACTTGGTTGTAACCCCACCAAAGCCAATGAGAGAACCTTCTGTGGGAGCAGGGACTGTCCAGCAGCTCCTCCAGAGCCCTTTTCCCCAAACCTGTAAAACCCCTCAGAAAAGGTGCAAGTATACTGGTGGCATCCCTAGAACCCCATCACTGGTCCCTGGCTCCCTGCTGGCAGGCTTGCCATGAAAACATTCTGGGGTTTTTTTTAAGCAGTTGTTTCATAGACTGGAAAGAGCAACTTTGAGTTTAAAACTCCAAAGGAGATGTTTTGCCACAGGGAAACAAAAAAGAAGCCAAACCCATACAGTTTTGACAGAAACTAGGACTTCCTTTGCCCTGTTTACCTGAGGATGTCATGTGCAGGATGTGAAATCCAGATGGTGTCCTGACAGTTTACAGTACTTTATCACAGATTAAGGGGAAATGAAAAAAATTTCTGTCTTGACACAGACCCTCCTGGGAGAGTTTTGGAATTTTTCTTTTTTTCTTTTTTTTTTTTTTTTTTTCACTAGGTTTCATGATCTTTTAATGGACCCATTGTAAATTATAGTAAATTGTTGCCTAACGATGAATGATGTAGTTTGCTAATGATAGATTTGGTTACAGTGTGTGTGTTTGCAGAGTGAGAGATGATTTTATCTTGTTATGATGGAGGACTCAGGTTACCAAGAAGTCTTTATACCTCTTTATCAACCCACCAGTGGAGCCACCAGTTTAAAACATGTGTTTTCTACTGTCTCCTATAATTATTACTGATCTTTAAAGCAGCTTTTAAACCTGATTATTTCAGAACACTGTTGCCCTATTGGCCTGTTTGTCACTGTTTGCATCAACAAAATTTCCATCAGTTTCAGTTTCAGACGGGAGAGGGTTTGGTGTGAAAAGAATGTGGGGTGAGACCTGAAGAGAGATATATAGATGGACCAACAGCAGGGCCAGTGCCCTTGGTGAACATAAGGGTGAGCTGGTGATAGCTAGTGGTGATAGCTAGTGGTGGTAGCTAGCAAAGAGAATCTGTAGTGAATAGAAGACTCTCACATGGATTAACCTGCCAGGCTTGGTTTTGGAATCTGTTCTGCATTCACTTCAATGACTCATGGGCATCCCTTCCACCCCCCCACCCCCCCACCCCCCCCCCCTTCTCGCTTCAATAGTTTTCATTTATTTTGCTTGTGCTTGGGAAAATATGTTTTACATTTCTAACATCCTTTATCATTTCCTGAGATTTAGTGTGTTATTTTATGTGTTAACTAGAAGGGTAATCTTTTTTGTTGTTGCATTTGTAATCTAATTGGGAACCATGCCAATTTCCTATCAAATTAGATCCATATAATTTGGATACATGTATATGTAGCTAATTTACTATTGTTCACTAGCATTATTCTGTCCACTGATTTTTCTTTCACAAACACATTTTTAAAGGCAATTTTAATAAAACTATTTAAGATTTTATTTTTTTCTTCCAGTCATGAAAAAAAAAAATCTTTGCCTGCAAAATCCTTTCAAATTTTATCCTTAAATTATGAAATGAGTAAATGAAAATGTGGCATTCAAAGGCACTATTTTGCAAAGGTGTGTGAGATCTGCCACGATCATCTGTCTGCCTGTGACAATAACCAGGAGAGTTCTGTATCTGCCATCACTATCTTTTTTTGCAGGAAGGTTACCAGTGTGCTATACTCAATATAGAATTTTCAGATTTTGAAACACTTTATTATTGTAGTAATGGCTATTGCTGTTCCTAGCAGACCCTGTCAGAAGGTTTAAAAAATTTATGCTTTGGTTTTTTGAAAAAAAAAAAGGGGGGGGGGGGGGAGGAAAAAAAAAAACAAAGGTCAAAACCAAAACAAAAACCAAACAAAAAAAATAAAACAGAACAATGCCTAGAAGTGAACCATGGCCTAGAAGTGGCTGAGGCAACAACTAGCAGTCCTAAGACTTAGATCAATAGTGGAGCAATATCTGGCTCCCTTAGTCTTCTGAGGGACATGTGCCTGTCAGCAGTGATTGCACACAGAAGGAGAAAAACTTGTCTGACCTAATTTTCTACCCACACATATGTTGCAAGAGAAATCCTATCTTGCATGTCAAGATTGCTGAAGGACTTGTCTTCCAGCATCCAGCTTTCTTTATCACACAATGAATTACTCACTGGCTGCATTTTCTCTTTATTGAGAAAATATAACAAGAGCTAGTTTTGTAACATTTCAATAAAACCCCTTTGGAATAATGGGAAATTGTTGTGAGTTTTTGGATCCCAGGTTATGATTTAGCCAATTAAAGGGCAGAAGCTAAGCATGAAATTTGGATCCAGGTCTGGGTTTAGATCCTGAACACCCTTAAACCTGAAACAGCACTGGCAGGACAGTGACTTCCTTTCAGTCAGCTCCAAATTAGCTTCTCAGAGCTGCAAAGAAAGGAAGTGTACACTTTGAATCTTCAGCCAGCCGCTGAAAGCACCCAGGCTCCATAGGCAGATACAACCATAGGCAGATGTAAATTAACATAAGCACTTATGGAAATATGAGTTGAGAAAGAAACCTAATATTCAGTCTGGATTTCTTGGGTGAGGAACCAGAAAATCATAGACTTCAGTCAGTTTTGCCAGGGAGAAACCAGAATATCCATGAGTGTTGGTTCTTCAGAGTTGACTAAATACCCCTGTGTGTTACTATTCATTGCAAAGAGGCATGTCAGTAACTTTGTATGGGTATAGGAGGCTCCTCTGAAAGGAGGGGATGCTCAGATAGCAGAGCTGTCCTTACATTCCCTCCTGCACAGGGAGCATGTTGAGGCTGGTAAAGAGGCCTGGGGAGAAAACACTGAAGGAAAGAGAAAAAGTGGGAATGGGGAGCATTGGACACGTTTTATTCCTCCTAAGTCAGAACACCTTCCCCAGGCTGTCTCTGCATTCTAAGTAGGTTGTTTTGGCTCCTAAACAACTTCAGGTTAGGAGAAGAAGGAAGGTTGATTGCCTCTGTGCTGTGCCAACTGCCAGCTCAGCCCTGGTCAGGAGCCAGCTCCATACGTCCCAGCACCCTCAGAGGATGAAGACATTGCAGCTTTCCACTCTTTTCTCACTTCTTTTGCCCACTTTAGTTTTGAAATAGTGAACTTTCAAGCTGGCTTACCCTCATCAAGAAATTTCTTGCCCAGGAGATTATTGTTAGCTCTAATGACTGTTTTCTTTGTATTTGCACTTGCCAGATGTGAAACATGTTTTGATCTGTTTTCTCATTATGAAAATGCTTTCATTTATGATGCCCAGCAGGGAGACAGCTGATTAACTTCAAGTTTGTAGGTGGAATTCAGTTTTTCTTTTTTGAAAGTGATTACCAAGACCAGCAAAAAAAGAGCTTCTTTCAAGAGTTTGTTCCAAATATTGCAGGTCACATTTTCAAAACTACCTTGAACACATTTCTGCCTTTAAATACAAAAAAGCTCTTCTGTGACAGTTTTAGTGACAAATATTTTCACATGCTTGACACTCAAAAAACTATTTTTTCTGAAACTTTTGCCAGTTAGAGTGTGGAAGTTTTTTTACACTTT
This sequence comes from Loriculus beryllinus, assembly GCA_039877255.1. Classification (NCBI taxonomy): domain Eukaryota; kingdom Metazoa; phylum Chordata; class Aves; order Psittaciformes; family Psittacidae; genus Loriculus; species Loriculus beryllinus. The sequence goes on along the minus strand of JBCJKH010060067.1, from coordinate 40,617 downwards.
GATTTTTCCGTAAGATTGTTCTTTAAAAAATGTTTATATTTGATGACCAAAGTACGCAGCTGGTCTTGTTATTAATTCCTCAGAAAGGAATTTATTGAAACTCTACTTTATCACAATAAATTGCCAAAAGATATTTTCATTGGGTTAGGCACCATAAACAAGATATTTTTCTTTGCATTACAGTCTAGACTAGCGGTCTGTGCACCGGATGGGGAGCTGGCTGGCAGGCTACATGCAGACAGTGTTGGTAATTAGCTCCTTTTCAGCTGGTGATCTGTCACTAGTGGGGTCCCCTGGGGATCAATATTGAGCCTTTCTGCATTTTCACAAGTGATCTGGAAGATAGGATCAAGTGTACCATGACCAAGTTCTTGCCTTTGATACCAAGCTGACTGGGGAAGCAGACACTTTAGAGAGGAGAGCCATGCTGCAGGAAGACCTGGGTAAACTGGAAGAGTAAGCTTACAAGAACCTTATGATGTTCAACAAGGACAAGTGTAAGGTCCTTCAGCTGGGTAAACACAATCCAAGAGTGCAACACCGTCTGGAATGTGCCTGGCTGTGGAGCAGCTCTGCGGAAAGGGGCCTGTGAGTCCTTGTGGACAACATAGTCAATAGCATGCACTTATGGGAAAGAAATGCCAGGTTGCATCCAAAAGGGCATCACCAGCAGAGATAAAGAAGTCATTATCCCACTCAGAGTTTGTCAGGCCACATTTGGAATGCTGTGTTTAATTTTGGTGAAAAAGTTGAGTACATGCTGGAGAGGGTCGTGAGAAGGGCTACATAGATGCTCAAAGGACAGGGAGCCTGCTGCATGAGTAAAGGCTGAGATGACTCAGCTTGTTCAGCCTGGAGATTAAAGTCTTCGGGGAGACCTTGGTACCATGTTCCAGTATTTGAAGAGTGGCTACAAAAAAGAGGCTACAAGTAGTCACATGGAAAAGATGAGGGGTGATAAGTATAAATTAATCCCAGGGAGATTCCATTTGGACACAGGGGTAAAATTTTTCACAAGAACAACCAGCCGTTAGAATAATCTTTCCAGGAATGTGGTGGATTACCCAGCACTGGACACTTTAAAGATTCAGTTGTACAGAGCTCTGGGCCATTTTGTCAATATTGTGCTTTTGCCAAGAAAGGTTGGACTAGATGATCCTTAAGGTCCCTTCTAAGCTGGTATTCTAAGATTCTACTATTCATTAGTCTATGATTCTTCTCTAAACTATCATGTATTTTGAGTTTGAACCTGGGCAGAGTTTGGATCAAATGTAAAACTATTTCTGAAATTTCACAGTTATTGTCCATAACAACAAACATGAAATGTCTTCTAATTAAAAGACTGGTTTACTCAAAAAGACTCTCCAACCCCTTCATATGGAACATTAAAATGTAATGATAGGTTACCTTTTGTATTCAAATGAGTCCACAACTTTTAGCAAGACATATTTATTTTATAATTACCACTCTTCTCTTCATTGCTTCCTTTGGACTGACAATTCAAACCCCAAACCAAAACAAGGGGTGGTTTTGTACTTGCAAAACCAAAACATAATGCCTGAGGTTTTGCAAAAGCAACATAGTCCCTGGCTCATTCCATCTGAGCTAAATTTGATGAAACACAGTCATTTAAGTGACTCAAACAAAAAACTTCCAGTGTAAACTTGCAACAATCAATTACAGTACTAGAAGATCTCCCCGAGGTCCTTCCAGCCTGCATGATTCTAGGAAGTGGCAGAGGAGTTAAATTTTACTCAGTATCACTAAATCAGAATATCAATAATATTGCCAGAAAAAGGAGGCATATAAACATAGCCTTGCACTGCATAGCAGCTTTCCATCAAATTTGAACTGGTTAAGAATAAGAAAGAAACAAGAATAATAGAAAAATTAAATAAAAAAAAGAAAATGAAGAAATTCCAAAATCACCATACAGGTGTATCAGATAACTCATAAAGCAGCGATATGTTGCTTTTCCACAGATTTAATCTTTTTAATATATTTTATATATATGAAGATTTTAATAATATGTTTGCATTAATAGTTCACTAGCTAACAGCTACCTGTTGACATGCTTTTTTTATGCTGACATAATATCTACAGTTTTCTATATAGTTAGAATACTGTTGAGCTGAAGTTTATATCATCATGACAGCTATGAACTGAGCCTGTTACCAACAAAGATTATAACATAAACTTCCATAATCAGCAGTCACTGCTGTCTATTTACTGCTAATGTGACCAAGAAAGTGAGGGCAGCAGATGCAACATTAAGGACACATGAAGTGCTTTCAAAAAATCATCTTAGGCCTCTTTGACACTCATTCTTAAATTCTTTATACTCTGTTGAATATTCTGTATTTTTGTTCAGATGTTACTGTGAATGCTTCCTTTCTATAGTATTTAGAAATATGAAATATTCTGGTTAATATTTTAAGTGGCAAAAGTGTAGCATCTTCATACTAGTATAAGAACATACATAAAATTTCCGTGTTGATTCAAAGAACTACTGGTTTTAAAATAAAATAGAAGCAAATCCAGCAGAATGGAAGTTATTATATCTTAGATCACTTCACCATTTCCTGATAATAACTAGAGTAATCAGAAATAATTGTTTAATTTATTACTTGGATTGCTTGATATTTTTCATCATCCTGGAAACCTAGATATGCTTTTGGAGAATCACATAGAAGAATCTATTTAGCATTAAACTCACACAGCAAAAATCTCCTGACACCAGCATTATTCTTTTATGACTGTTTTGTTCCAGAGTAGTTTGCTCCTGTTTAATGAAAGCATAAATGGAATAGTATTATTAGCGGTTACTATAAATTGCCTGCCTATTAAATATATTTTCCATAGGATTGAGAGACAGAAATGCAAAGGCTTTGAACTCTTGAGAGCCAACCACTACATGGGATAAGCCTTTATAAATTATGCAGTCTGCATTCAGGAGAATACCACCAGGATAATGAAAGATGGATGGTTTTGAATAGAAGAGCAGTTCTGATTAAAGAATCACATTCGACTTTTAAAATCCTACTCCTGGAAAGATGTTAAACATCTCCTTAGTTTTGAGCCGTAAGGTCTTCCTGTTCAATGTATGTTCTTACAGATAAATTGTCTAAAGTTTTAATATTGTCTTTGGAATTAACTGATGATTATCATCATGCTTGTTAGGAAGAGAATAAAGCATGTGTTTTCATGGCCTTCTCTACTGCTAAGAATTTAAATAGTCCAGTTTTGGATGAGATTTCATGGTACAGTTAGACTGAGATTCTGTACCACTCACTTTTGTGAGCACAGTTCTGTTAAGAAGATATGCTGGTTATAGATGTATATGTGTAAGCACCTACAACCACTGCTAAAAATCTTCACATGTATTTGGTGTTCCTTCAGCATTGTCCCACCTGCTTTCATCGGGAGTATAAGAGTGCCATATAGCTATAAAAATAATAACTAAAAACTTCTACATTAAACTCAGTTTGAAATTAGTTGGGTAGGAAAGATATTGGCAGCCACTTCAAATTGAAATCTATGGAATTCTCTACAGAATTAAATTAGAAATTTCAAATACTATTTGCCAGCAAATTTATGACTAAAAATAACTTTTCTGAACACAATTTATGTACAGGGGGATTTACTTAGTTGTAAAAATAATTGTTCAGTTTCCAGTACAATTCATCATTTAGTGCACGCCCAGTGAATACCAGTACTTCCTTTCGTTTTCAATCAAAATCTCTCTGGTTTATTTATTACACTAAGCCAGATTATCTTTTTAGCTTTGTTGGTGAAACAGAGGAGATACTTCATCTCATTATCAATTCACTACCTGTAAAGAAAATAGGTTGGGTTTTTTTTGTTTAGTGGGATTTTTCATTTTGGTTTGGTTTGGTTTGGTTTGTGGGGTTTCTTGTTTTGGTTTGTTTTGGTTTGGTTTGGTTTTTTTTTTTTTTTTTTGGGGGGGGGGAGGGGGCAGGGGAACCCTCATTAACTAAATTGAAACTTGTAGCTTTGGAACCCATCTGTCTGTCTGGTGGGCTTCCAAACTACCCAAGTGCATCAAGGGTTTTACAACATCTCTGGAATTTGCACTGTCTCTTTCTTTCTGTTGCCACTTTCATTTGTATGAAGCATGTCAAAAAATCCCTAAAGGGGCTGAGCTAGCTGTTGATAGCTCTACTAGGAAGTCAGATTTTATGGGTAAAGTTCCAAGAGAGCAACATCTCATATGTTACCTGTACTGTAAAGACAAGAAAAAGGACAAAAAGATCACAGTTGTTTTATATTAACGCCTTTCTACACTCATATGTAGTCAGTTGTTACTGTGTATTTTCTTCTACTTCAAAGAGCTTTATTTTGGGTACATTTTGGTTCCCCATTGCTTTCGGAGTTGAAATGTTAGGATGCATTTCCTGTGAATGACAAAATTCTTGGGCTAAGGAAAAGCTGGGTGCAGCACTGAAACCACATCTGTGGACAGCATTTCAGACAATATGAACAATACCTCACATGCTGAGATATGAAGAGTGGAAAACATGAGCATAATTGTGAATAGTTCAGTAACAGTCTGAAAAAAAATTGTTAAAGTCATTGCCTGATTGGAAGTGTTGAACAAAGCATCTACCCAAAATAATTTTTGTGATGTAGTTTTGGGTTTTCTTACCAAAAACCACAACCGCTCGTGTAGATCAGCTAGAACATTGGATTGGGGAAAATAAAACCCATTAAAAATTCATATGCCATTCATATTGATTTAGAATCATAGAATCATAGAATAGTAAGGGTTGGAAAGGTCCTTAAGAAAATCTAGTTCCAACCCCCCTGCCATGGGCAGGGACACCTCACACTAAACCATGCCACCCAAGGCTTTGTCCAACCTGG
>JBCJKH010060067.1:13364-29234 GCA_039877255.1 Loriculus beryllinus | reverse complement strand
AGTGGGATATAGGCATCTCAGAGACTTTCTAACATGTCTGCCAACATCTAAAATGGTTGACAAAAGACTAGGGGAGATACGTTGAAGAGACACTGGGTGCCTATATTTGGCAACTGAATCTTACCTTTGATGTTAAGTTTCGTTTGTAGAAATTTGTCATTGTGCCTTTTTTTAACATCTAATTTTATGTTTTCATTATTGCTTTTTTGCAGGAAAATCCTGTCTTCAATATATGTACAATATTGATTGGTCTCAAACATTCATCAGAATTTTGAAAAGATACAGAAATGAGCTTAAATAGACTAGAATAATACTTTTACAAGAAATATGCCTTACCATTGGAGGACTTGGAGGCAACAAGACACCTTCACTGCAGTCACCAATAAGATCCTGAAGTTCTACAGAGGGCTGAGCCCCAAGGTATGTTCCTTTCTTTGGTGTTTCTCTTGGCTATCAGCAGTGTCCTGACCAGCAGGCTGGTTGTGCTCAATGCCCTGGCACTGGCTCTTCCTACTTCTGTGTAATGGTTTCATTCCAGTTTCCTCTTTAAAGTCCATATCCTCAAATCATCACACCATCTAACATTTAAGCACTGTTTCTTCTTTCTTTCCATTCCTCCACCGTAAAGGACAAATATACAATGAACAGACTGAAATCACCACATTATTTTTGCACAGACACATAATGACTAACATGCACAGTAGATTTTATAGTCCTAATAATCCTTTGATGACTACTAACCTGAGCTAGTAAAACCCCTTAAGCAGTTCTAGTTGTCATCAAAGATCAGATGGGATTGTACAAACTAAAGGTGATGAAAGTGTCGTATGATTGTTTTCTACAAAAATTTCCATCTTTCATTCAAGCCATTTCCTGTCAATACCCCTGTGAACAGCAGTGAAAATTTTGTGTGAGCAAGAATTGGTTGAAGACAGAAAGGCTAGATCTACACCCTGGGCATCTCTACTATGCTATTGTTGTAAGGAGCAGCACTGGGATGGATCGCACCCTTCCTTCATAACAGCTAGTACATTCAGGCTCTTTTTGGCCTTAGTTTACATGGAATATTTTTGTTCTTGTCTCTTTTTTGCCATTGAAGTATTGCTGAAAGGGTGAGTTTGTCCCTTTGTGGAATCCATAGGCTGCTCTGTTAAGGAGTTCTTCTGGGAAGAGGGCCTTGGCTTCACAAGAACAACTAAGGTCTGGTGCTATAGTCACTGATGCCATCTGCCTCTTTTGCAAGTCCCTCCTGATGATGCAGCTGCTTTCCTAGATGGTGGAGCTGCTTCTACTCCTAGAGGCAGCTTTGCCAAAGCTGCTCCTTCAGAGACTCATCCTCTCGCACCTCCCTTACTTTCAACAACTTTGGGATGCGTCAGGGCAGAACTGTCTTGGGGAAGTATGAAGCCAGGGAGCCTTGCCTGGGCTCCTGCTTCCATCCTCCTCCCAGAGGGGACTCCATCCAGAGTTTTCTGGAGAGGCTGGAAGTGGCAGCGTAGCTGCTGACTGGCCTGAACACCAACACAGATTCACACAAGTAAGTGACCTCTTGCTTGGTTGCTTCCTTGCTGTAGCTGAAGCTGGTGTAAACACTTTCCAAACAAATACTGGAGAGTCTTGCAAACCCTACCCATCACATAGACAGGTCAATAAGAGTTTCACAAGCTTTATAATTCTGCATCTGATAAAAGATTGACTGACATGAATGAGTCATATTTTTGCAGATGTGATTTTCCATATACGGAAAAATTCATTAACCTTTTAAAATGTTGTTAAAATAGAATGTAAGATACACACAGCTTTTCCTGTAATTTCATTTTATGCTTCTGTAAAAGAAAGAAACCAGAAGAATGTTACCCTAGGCAGAAGCTTTAAAAACATTTCATATGTTAGTAAGGGCAAAGATTCAGTAAAACAGGACATGAGTGGAGGGAACAACAAGAAAAACTGGCTAAGGAACTCCTTCTCCTTTGCAAAGTTAACAATGGCTGAATAGTAAATTGTTTTTTAATAAGTTCTGTATTCTCCTGGGATATGGTTAAAGGGTTAATTTAACGCTTGACCCATTAAAACCGTTGAGTGCAGTGAGAACCTTGTAGGGCTGATCAGATGATTATTTCTGGAAGATAAGTGGTTGAAAACCGAGCCTCACTAGTTCAGGTAATCAAGGGAAATCGGCATAAAAGAGAAGATGCGGCTGAGTAAAGACAGAACGGCTACCTGAGATTCTATTACTTGTCGTCTTTCAAGCATAATAATGAGATTATAGTAACCCTAAACTGCCTGAAAACAGAAATCTGGCTGTCTGTCAAGTTCATTGTGTTGAGTTTTACAACACTCCAGATCTGGTTCCTCTGAATCTACAATAATTATACCAGGAAGACAGGCTCAAAGAAACCCCTTTCAACCTTGGACCTTTGTCAGGTTTTCGCTTATGACCAGAGTACCATTGTTTATACCATGGGAAAGACAAAAAAAATGGGAAGGGGGGACAACAAAAACCATTGTTAATATTTATTATTTTTTCATCATGCAATTCTTAAAGAAATATTGCCGCAAGTCTTTCCTCAGTCCAGCTGTCACACTGCCTTGTGAGTTTCTGAATGAACTTGTTACTGAACCACAAGCCTCTTGGCTTCTCTGTTATTATTCTAGACAGATCCTTTTGCTGTAGCTATTTTCACACCTTTAAGTGACACACACCTTTGCATCACACATGCGGACTAGTGCTCGTACTTTTTAAAAAATCAAAAATAGCATGACGTACAAAAACAAAGAGTCCATAGCATTAGCCTCCAGTGTACATGTGTTTTCAGCCTGGACTCATCTCAAACTCAGGTTGTTTTGGTACGGAGAGAGTAGTCTAAAGTACTGGATGGTGAGATCCTCTTTCAAGACTGTTTTTGTACAGCAGCTGTAAGGTTGCAGTTCAGGAAGGCTTTTTGGCACATTGGAAGTCCAGCTGGCTTCACCTCTGTCACGTACATCATTCCTCCTGCTTACTGAGAAGCTTTACCTGTCCTTTCTTCTGTAGTGATTCACACTTGTATATGTGCTTTTCCATATTGATGTAGGCTTTGGCCGCTAGTATGAAGAGATTTTTGCATCCATGCCTCACTTCATAGACTGTGAAGAAAATAATCAAGTTAGATATTGATATTTTTTGTTCAAAGAGCTCTGTCAGATGAGGGTGTCACCAGGCTGTTCCTGGTGGTCACCATTGTTGCTGTTCTGTGAGAAAAGTTGCCCAGGTTAGCCTGGATGAGTTGGGCTGCTGGCATTAACCGTCTGTCTTCTGCAAGTGCTTCAGCTGCAAGAACAAGGACGTTGTTCACACAGCCAGAGCTGCTGAAGCAGCAACGTCCCATGATGGCAGGGAATCAGCATCTCAACACAGCACTTCTTTTACTTAGTAGGCTAGAAGAGAGGATGTCTCCCACAGCTTCAAGCCTCTATGCAAGCGATGCTGATCTCCTGACCCTTTATGCTGGCAGATGAGCTCTTTTGCTCTTTTTCCCCTATGTGTTTTGTAGTCTTATGAGCTGATTTAATTCAGCCTCCAAAGAACCCTTTCCCCTGGTGTAAACTGCATCTCCTAGAGGAAGTCAGAGCATAGGAATGCCAGTTTGCAATTCCAAAAAGTCCTTGAAACACAGATCAGGCTCTAATCATAAGTATAGACTTAGGAATGCAATTAGATGCTTTGTTCATTGGAGACCTGTTCTTGCAACAAGTATATTTCAAGCAGACCCACAGACATTCAACACTTGTTGAGTGCTGTGCCCAGCAGGCTCTCTCATGACTTTTCATAGACTATGTACTTCTGACGCTATTTGTAAGCTGCCTTTATTCCTATTTTCAAGTCCCAAATATCCATGTAGAAAATGAAACATTGGTCACCCTGCAAAGCCAAATTAGAACGTATTTATACATTCTGAGCTTCCTTTAGAATGCATTTTAGCAGCTATAAACAAGGCCAGTAAACAGCATTATCATCATGGGAAAACTCTTGAACACCTCAGTGCTGGAATTGTTACTGATATATCATGTACTAACTTCTGTATGATACAGATGATGATTGTCACTAAGCTGCCTTCTATGGTTGCCATGAAGTACCACTACTAAATATTTTTTAAGTCCTAAATATTTTTAAAGTCCTTAACAATGGATCTAGGAGCCTAATTTTAGATGTACCTATTTCTTAAATGTGAGGTTTGTATCTCAGCATTTTTCCTGAGCCTTTGGGTCTTTCTTATGTGAGTAATGCAGAATAGTTCTATGGCCTTGTCCTTAAAATTCAACAGATTTTCTGACAGCAGTGTATTTGATAAAGCACACAATGCATGTATTTATTCCAGTTATGTCTTTCATGTTTGTTCAAAAAATCTGATTCTGTTCCTCATAATTAATAACTAAGGCTCATGGAACTACTAAGTTTATGTCAAAGCAGAGCTAAATTATTAACAACCTTTGCAGTTTCAGTCAAGGCCTGGTTCTCATAAGTCAAAGTGTATTCAGTGATGGCTCTGCAGTTCATAAATCACTCATTGAGAGAAACGAAAGTACATTATACTGTAGTATTTGCAATTTGTACAAGGTCTGTGGTGCCAAACTGTCAGACCCCTCCAAAAAGACATTTCAGGCTCCTTCCTTATGCAGTTTAGTGGAGAACTAGCCCAAAAAATATGGAATACTGACATTAAACATATTGTCAGCAAATCAGATTTTTTTTTCACTGCAAAATGATAGTTCATCAAAATGGAACCATTTCATGGAAGTGTATGCTTAACCAACATAAGAGAGGAAGGAAGGCTGAATGCCTGCAAACAGCTACCAGTGGTGGCTTTTTATTTTACAGCAGCTTTTTATTAAAAAAAAAAAATAGTATTTATAAGAGTTCAGTTACTCAAAACAATAACAAAAAACTAAAATGTTGAATATGAAATACTAAAGCTTCCTGGGTTGTGCAGAGGAACATCACAGCATAGCTGAAGCTATCCAGAGGGCACTGGGGCACAGGATTCGGGCAGAAGGCTGCGCAAACACTCCCATGCACATTGTTCTGGTCTTCCCTCTACAACTACATATCTGACCCTCTATCTATTTTCACGGACTCAAGAGTACCTCACAGACCCTATGCTTCTGCTATTTTCATTAAATATGCCTGGTTATATGACAGACATTGTCCATTTGCGTGCGGGATAGCAAATTCTGGTAAAGTAGAACTGAGAAACTCAATCTTCATTCTTCTGTCCTATAAAAATACTAGTTCATATATACCTGACATGGTTCAGTTACTATTTTACTCTAACATGGAATTAGGACCTCATCTTCATGCATTTCTTAAAAAAAACCACCCAAACAAACAAACTTACCTGTGTGAATAAGTGAAACAGGAATGTGGAAAGGAACGCTTGAATTGCAGCCCAAGTCCTGAAAGTGAGGAGTTAAGTACGCTTCACTTCAATTGCCTCAGTATTAGCAACTCTAAAAAAAAGAATGTTTGCAATATTTAATGAACCTCCGCAGTGATGTTATAGCCAAATATTATGAAGGAGTTATGAGGAAACTGCAGAGTTAATAGAACTGAATTGAAGCAAGGGTTTTTCAGAAGTGACTTAACCTGAGGCTTGAAAACTGAAAGAACTTTTATCCTTGTTGAAAACTGTTGGCTCCCTTCACCCAAACATATTTATATAGATATTTAACTGATTTCACTAGTGAACAAGCTAATGTATTCTAGAACAATTTATTTTAAAATGTGAACTGTAAAATTATGCTACAAAGTTTATTAAACTTTCAGGTGTTACATTTTGACATACTCAGATCTTCCCTTTAACAATGACAGAATGCTACACAAAAATACTGCATTTCATCTGGGGTAGGTCTTTATCTTATCTTGACAGATTATTGCTGGTTAAATTGTAGAGCTGACTTAAAGGCAGGACTCTTCAAGGGAGTGAGAAATTAAGGCTTCACCAAATGGTAATAAAGCTATTAAAAATGCAAACAGCAAACAGCTACACTGTACAGGTTAGACAGCTAATCCAAACTAGCAGTTTAAAAAAGCAGAGCAATTACAGTTTTATTTAAATGCAAGCAATATGAGCAAGAATAGAATGAGGTGCCTTGTTTAAATGCATTCTTTTGAATATTTATTAGAAATAATACATGTAGTTAAGCCACTTATCTGATTTCAGTGAATAAGTAAAATGCAAAAGATCAATTTTCATAATTATACTAAAGAAGTCTGTCTTTCATAAAAATCTCATTAATAACACCATTATTACTGAAAAAATATCTCAGTATTATTATTGTTATTCTAATTATCAGCAAAATGCTACTGATAATGTTGTCATAAAATTCCTTTTTAGTATCCTATTAAGGAAGATAGACTAAGTAGTGGTTTAAGTTAAATCTAGATCCTAAGTGGCATTTAAAAAAAAATAATCTTTTTTGTGTATTTGGATAAAATACATTATGTGTATAATTACATAAATTACTTCAGGTTTAGCAAACAAGAGAGATATAGATAATATATGCCTGCATATGTATTGTTCTATCTATAGAACTGTATAGCCAGCTCAGTAGGAAACACCTAGGAGGCATGCAAGCAAAGTAACAAAATTTTGCCCAAGGTCAAAAATAGTTTCTCAGCAAAATTTCAACAACCATTTTCACTTATTTATTATCATCAGAGGCTCTCTCAACACTCACTGTTTTTTAATGCCCACCTGGATTTATTACACTACTAAAGACCTGAGGGTCCTCTAGAAATTAATATTAGAAAGGGCACATGATTTTGCAGAGGAAGGAAATTATCTGCTCATGTTCATTATCCAGCATTCTTCAAAACTAGGCCAGCCTGGGTTGCAGAGCACAGGAGGAAGCAGGAAGGATTTTTGGAGTTGGAACCTGACAGTTCTTCATCCTTATGGCAGACAAGGAGCTGGACAGCCAACAACGCCAGAGAAGAAGAGAATTTGTTCCTGCCATGTAATTCATAGTACTCATGGTCCACACATCTAGCTCTTTGTACCTCAAAACCTCAGCATGTGAGTTTCCAAGAGAATAACTGGTTTGCTGCCCAAAGAACTGTTTAATAAATAGTTATAGTAGCCATGAGTCAATCAAAAACTACACAGGCTTCCTTGGGAGGTCTGCAGCAGTGAACAGCTTCCTGAACAGGGGGCACTTGGAGGATGAAGAGACAGTTGGAAAAGTTGTACAAGTTTTCATGGGAAGGCAGTCTGCCATCCTGCTGCCCTCTATGAGCTTTCACACCATACACAAAGAAATACTCCACTGGCAGCACAGCAATCTTACAGCCCTTATCTCAGGGAAGCTCATATTGTGAGACATGTTCAGGTTTCTCAAGTAATAGATTTTCATAATAGATTTTCATTCATTTAGGTGATTCTGGCAGTTTCTAGTTCTGCCTTCATAGCCACAGCTACTTAAACAGTAGTGGAAATGAGTTTGTTTGATGGTATAAGAAGTGTCTGGGAGGCAGTGAAAAGAGTAGGCTGAAAGACATTTTCCTGCCCAGGTCTTGATTATTAATATACACATGTGCTTACATGTGGAAAAATATACAGTGGGCAGTGTTCGGTGACGGACATTTACCGTAGCGCTAATTAAACAATGCATACAGGCATGATTAAAAAGCATCTTAACAAGAGCTGAAGGCTTTTCCTGAACAGGGCTAGAAACACACACCCAAGTAGATCATGAACTGATTTTCTGTTAGGATATGTATTATTCTCTGTTAATTGGTATTGTGTTCTGGAAAAAAAAATGCTTTCTGGCAAGTGAGATTTATTTGAATCTACAGCTTGTCTGCTTTCTTCTGGCTTAAAACACTTAAAGAAAATTAAGTTATCTAAGTAGAGGGAGTCAGGCAACTTTCAGAAACAACTTTCAGTGTATTGCAATCCCTGGATGAAATAGAGATAGTTATACTTATCCCAATGTGTCACAGGTGGCATTTACCACTATGCATGAGTGTTAAAGCAAACAGAAACAGCTTTTATCACAGCAGAATGTCATGATCTGCACTTAGGGTTCAATCTTTCTATCGACTATGTGGGCACAAATTGACATGCCTCAGAGAGTAGGATTGAATTCTCCACTTATTTTAGAAAGTGTTCTAAAAATACAATCAATATAGGGGGTTGTAAAAATAACTTTTTTTTTTTTTACTTGCAAGGGAGAACTATGCATAAATTATGGCTTTATTTCTTCTACTTGAGAATTATGTAAGTTGTATGAAGAGCTCAAAATAATTTAATACAACCATCATGCTTTTGCATCTGTGTTGTCTCTGGTGATCTCTTTTTTCCTCTTCCTTTTCTCCCCTTTCTCTTATTCTCTCTTCTATTCTTCGTCTCCTGGTATCTCTCTCCATGACACATGCACACATATACACACACACTCTCTGGCAGCAAGGGGATGTGCAACCCCCAATTTTCCCACTTGAAAGCGTTCCTGTGGCTTCCAGTGTGATTTTTCTTGGCTTTTATGTATAACCACCTACCTCTGCAAGAAAAATTGATTTCTGTTGATCTCTTGGGTGCACACTTAGTGAAGGTTTCACTTAGTCAATCTCTGTCTCCATCCCACTGTTTGGTCTTATTGTGGATACTTTATAAGCAGTGGCTAATTTTAAGGACATGAATACAAACAAAAGAATAGTAAGAGTGCATATTCAAGACAAGAACTGTCTCCTTTTGCCTAACGCTATTTCTTCTAGTACAAAAAAGCCAATCATAATTAACTAGGGACCCAAATATTCCTCACATATGGGTTAAATCCTTCAATTTCCTGTCCAAATGCCTACACTGGATTTTCTTAGTGGAACAGTTAAAACCCATATAATGGTGAGGCTTCTGTCCCCAGCCTGCCTGGGAACGCAGGATTTCTGGGCTGTCATGTGCAGTTAAACCTGCATTCACAAAACGAGCTACAAAACTCATTCTAACCCAGGTGTGCTCACTCCTTCCCAGTCCCTAATTACTGTATCACAAAGCCCCCTCTCTCCAATCATACAGATTTTGTCTACAAAGTTTGGTACACCTTGTGTTTTACAATATTCTTTTAGTTTAACACAACTACTTTAATTTACATGTCAGAACCTTTATTGCTGTTCCTTCTCTTCTCTCACATGTTCACATTAACAAATTGATCAGCCTTGATGTGCTATGTACTTACTAAAAGGAAAATTTTGTTTTCTTTTGGAGATGATACTTCAGAATCATAAGCACTTAGAAACATCTTTTAAGGAGCTGAGTATCTTGTTTGTAACTGTATCTCCTACATAGAGCTGTACCATCTACTTTGTGTTTACCCTGTGAGCAGTCCTGAGGCAGTTTTAAGGCTCACATTCACTCCTCTTGTGTTAGATCTCTTTTTTTCCTGTTTCTTCTCCTTTTCCTTTTCTTCTCCTCGTGTCTCTTCTCCTTCCTTCTTTCCCTTTTTTCCTTTTTCCTTTTCCTTTTTTGTAGGAAGTTGCACTTGTTGCTGATTCTTAACACATCATCTCAAAGGCATTGAGGTGGTGGAAGGTGTCCAAAGAAGGGCAACAAAGCTGGTGAAGAGTCTTGAGAACAAGTCCTGTGAGGAACGCTCAGGGAACTGGGAAAAGAGCATGCTCACAGGGCACCTTATCACTAGCTACAACTATATGAAAGGAAGTTAGGTGGGGGTTGGTCTCTTTTCCCAGATAGCAAGTGATAGTACAAGAGGTAACAGCTTCAAGTTGCACCAGCTAAGGTTTAGATTGGGTATTAGGAAAAATGTCTTTACTGAAGCTGTTGTCAAGTATTGGAACAAGCTGCCCAGTAAACTGGTGGAGTCACCATCCTGTAGGTATTTAAAAGACATGTAGATGTGACACCTACATTGTTTAGTAGTGGACTTGGCAGTACTGGGCTAACAGTTGGACTCAATGATCTTACGGTTCTTTTTCAACCTCAACAACTCTATGATTCAATAAATCAATAAGAGTAATTTGAAATAATGCTGTCCCAGAAAAAAACCTGTGTGCATTCAAATGTTACCTTTTCACATTTTAATGAGCACAAACACGGATATATGGAAATACTACTGATAGCAGATACTCATTCTGCAGTGATCTCCTGAGCATCATCTTTTGTACTGCAGTGCCACAGCTTCTTAAGACTACTTATATGCATGAAAAATCAAATTTGGACACTTAGACATTTTTGAAGACTCGAAACAAAACATTAGTGAAATAATTGCTGAATCCAGGAAATTACTGTGAAGTGATATGTGACACATAATGTCTGTCAGTGTTACTGCAAGTGAATATACTCAGGGCCAGATTGTGGCCAGCCACTGAGCATCACAGGAGAGAAAAACATGCTTTGGCAGCTAGAAAACCTTTTTCTTGCTTAAAATTACCTTTCTGTGCTATACTGCTGATCTGGCTGCTGTGTCCCTGTTCCCTGGCTAGAGGGTCAGGAAAAACTAGATTCTGTCATTATTTTATGTTGTAAATCACTGGATTCTAGGCTCAGACTAAAGAGGCTATTTCAGTCAGTGCAAGTCAGGGCAAACTGATGACTGCTCCTGCTTTGCACCAGGTGCAAAACCAGCTCTTGGGAATATGAACAGAGAACCCTGAATGCACAAAAAGAAGCACTCACTTTAGAAACACACATCAAGAAGTATTTGACGAATTGCCCATTGAAAGTTACAGGGAAATAATGTCCATTAATGCTCTCCAAGCAGTCCACAGAGGCACGTATAATCCTTTCTCCACCTGTATTATCAGGAACTGCAGTACTAGTTTCCTTTGATTTCTAAATGCGATGTAACCCTTTAACTCCAAATCTCTTATTTTCTCTGTTATATATTTCAGGTTCTCCGCAACAGTCCCTGTAAATGTCAGCATGGCTCCATATGCAATTTTTCTTCACTCATAGCTGTTGTTAACATAACATTACACAGAAAAACATATACCCCATCTCTCCAGGCCATCCACCCCAATTTCTCTCCTGATATTGGAGGTATATTATAATTTTCGTTTCTATTCGGCACTTCAGAGGAAGTGTATGTTTATAATTTTGACAATGCATATGCTTATGTTTAAAGTGTATTTTGTGTCCCTAAGTAGGGAGGCAAATAACCGTTATCAGTCACTACTTATTAAATAAAATTGTAGTTAGTAAACAGCCAACTTTAGACATTTCTAAGTCCAGCCATTCAGTTAGTATGGCATTCCCATCTAGAAGATATTTTCTTTTAATAAAAAATACAAAAAGAAAGGGTATGTAGGAAGGGAAGAGTGGAGAGAGAATGATTCACAGGAAGTCACGGCTCCTGTGGAGCTATTCTTTGTTTCACAGCACAATCTGTGTTGCAATCCTGCCTGATAAAAATAAATAAAAAAATTAAAAAAAAAAAAAAAAGCAGTGTAAAAAGGTCTGTTATTTCACCTTCATTTACATAGTAAGAGTGTGTTGTGATACCCAGCTGCTGAAGAAAGAAAATACAGTATCCCATGCTCCTAATTTGACCCCTTTCTTTATGAAAGAGCATGTTACTGTAAACATTAACTCTGGCTAACAGTCCCCAAAAACACTGCTCTTTGTCATTGTTGTCACAAACATCAACTTGCCTTGGCTGTGAGATTTGCCGTTACTTGATGGTCCATGGCTTTCTTAAAGCTTCCTCTCTCCAGGCCACTGTAGCTGACTAAACTGACCCAAAGTGTATATAACTGTGCTGCACAGATATACTTGTGGCATGTCATCTTTATTGCCTTGAGGCTCTTCATGCCATTAGGACTCCTGGGGGAATGTGGCTCTTTTAGCTGCAGGAATTTCACAGAATCACAGGATGGTGGAGGTTGTAAAGGACGTTCAGAGGTCATCCAGCCCAACGCTCCTGCTCAAGCAGGGACATCTAGACCCAGTTGCCCATGCCTGGCTGACTGGCATATCACCACAACCTCCCTGGGCAACCTGTGCCAGTGTTCCATCACCCTCACAGTAAAGTTTTTCCTTAGGAGTCTCCTAAGTTTCAGGTTGTGCCCGTAGCCCATTGTCCTGTCTCTGGACACTAGTGAAAGGAGCTCTTCAGGGAGTTAAATACATCGATAAGATTCCCTCCTGAGCCTTTTCTTCTCCAGGATTGACAGTTCCAACTTTCTCAGCCTGTCCTCATATGGGAGGTGTTCTGGTTCATTAATCATCTTCATGGCCCTTCATTGGAGTTCCTCCAGTATGTCCATGTCTCTCTCATACTGGGGGTCCCAGAAATGGACACAGTACTCGCCTTGTGGTCTCACCAGTGCCAAGTAGAGGAAAAGGATCGCTCCCCTCTACCTGCTGACGATACTTGCTAATGCAGCCGAAGATACCATTAGTTTGTTGTGACAAGGACACATTTCTACCTGAAGTTCAACTTGGTGTCCACCAGGATCAGCAGGTCCTTTTCTGCAGAGCTCCTTTGCAGCTGGGCAACCACCAGCATGTACTGTTTTTCCTCCCTAGGTGCAGGACTTTTCATGCCCCTTTGTTGAACTTTATGACATTCCCATCAGCACATTTTTCCAGCCTGCCAAAGTCCTCCTGGATAGCAGCGCAACGGTCTAACTATCAGCCACTCTTCACGGTTCTGTACCATCTGCAAATTTGCTGAGGCTGCTGGCTGTCCTATGATCCAGATCATTAACATTAAACAGGCTTGAACCCCTGGGGTATACTGCTAGTCACTGGTCTCCAACTAGGCTTCATGAGACTGACTACCACCCTCTAGTCCCAGCTATTCAGACAGTTTTCAATCCACCTGATTGTCTATACATTCATCTCATAATTCAACAGTTTCTTTATGTGGTGAATTTCTTTGTTTGCTTTGCTTGCATACACAGCTTTTGCTTTATCAATTAAGCTTTCTCTATCATCTCACCAGTTTTCTCACTTTTACTCTTCTGATTCTTAACCCCATCCCACTGGCAGGGCATGAGCAGGTGGCTGTTTGGGGCTGAGCTGGGGTTAAAACACAACACAAGGGCTTTTGGTAAGGTTGACCAGTCTGTAGTTCCCTAGGTCATTCTTCTTGCCCTTTTGAAGATTAGAATCATATTTGCTTTCCTTCAGTCTTGGGGCACTTCTCCCAGTTACCATGATTGATCAAAGATCATTAGGAGTGGCCTCACAATGACATCTGCTAGTACTTGTGGGTGCATCCCATCAGAGAATTATGTTTACCCAATTGTCGTGGTTTAAACCCAGCCACGCAGCTAGTTCACACACTCAAACCCCCTGTCTTGCCCTTCTCCTGTTCCCAGAAAGATGGGGAGGAGAATCAAAAGAATGCAACTCCCACAGGTTGAGATAAGAACAGTGTAGTAACTAAGGCATAGCACAAATCACTACTGCTACCACCAATAATAATAATGATAAAGGAAATAACAAGGGAAGAGAATACAACACCTCACCACCTGCTGACCGATAACTCCCCCACCCTGCCCGACTGAGCACTGACTGACACCTAGTCCAACCCCGCAGTCCCTAGCCCTTCCAGGTGACTCTCGGTTACATCCTGGGCATGACATGCTGTGGTATGAAATACCTCTTTGGCTAGCTTGGGTCAGGTGTTCTGTCTCTGCTTCCTCCCGGCCTCTCTTCCTCCCTGGCAGAGCATGAGACTCAGAAAGTCCTTGGTCAGAGTTAACATTACTGAGCAACAGTTAAAAACATCGCTGTTATTAGCTATGTTCCCAGGCTGAAAGTCAAAACACAGTGCTGCACCAGCTACTAAGAAAGAGAAAAAATGGACTTCTACTGCTAAACCCAAGACACCAGTTTGTTTAAGTATTCCATGATCCTTTTCCATCAAGATTACATAATGTTTCTCGGTCCAACATTTTTCCCTGGCCTCTGGGATTACTGAAGGCCAGTCTCGGTAGTAAAAACTGAGACAAAGAGAACATGCAGTGTCTCAAGTCTTGTGTAACCAGGTCTCCTTTGTCCTTCAGCAGTGCACCCACATTCATCTTAGCCTTCCTTTTCTCACCTATGTACTTACAGAAGCCCTTCTGTTGTCTTTGACATGCTTTACCACATTCAATTCTGGTAAATTTGACTGTGACTCCCACTGAATTGGGGAAAACGTATTATATTTCTGCAGTGCAGGTAATAATTGTGATGAAGTGTTATATTAGATTAAAACAGTGCCCAGGGGATGGTACTCCCTGTCATCTTCCTTAACTGTAGTATAGGCTGAGCATCAGCTGAAGGGAAAGTGGCCGTGTCAGGATTATCAGACTGGGTTGAAAGCACCATCAAACTCAGGTGACAACTTGTTGAGATAGATGGGAAAGATACTAAGAGTGTAGCAGCTTGCTGCAACAAAAGCTGTAAACATACTAGTAGTCTAATTTTACTCCCAAAACATGGTCACCTTGACATCTGTTTTGCACATATGCTAGTTCACACTCTCCTCCACTAAGTCCTTGTTTTTCTTTAAAGGGAGATCTGAGCATAGCTGGTGGGGCTATGCTGAAGGACACACAACAAATAAATAAACCACTTGGCTATGGGATGCATCCACTGTGGTTCATTCTGCCTTGAGTCATCCTGTAAAGTCTTCCCAGAGATCCACATGCCACCATTGCAACCATATGACATCATGTCCCCATGTCACACATCACACACTGTCAGCATCATGATAAAGAACCCCTCTCTATTGTGGACCCAGCGCCTCCTGATTTCAGTCACTTTACACTGAAAGTCCACAAGAATCTGCAAAGAGTAAAGTCTTAGAGCTACAGGGCAGGCTGGCAGACACCTGCCCTGTCTTATTCAAGTCTATTGAATTCAAGTCTTATTATAGTCTTATTCAAGGCTATTGCAGACAGCAGTATCCTAGGGCAGAGGGACATCAGCAAGCCCCACATCATGTAAGTGTCCAAGATCTCTTCCCAGTGCACTCTCAAGAAGGTGTGGATTAGCATAAAACATAGTCTCTGCACCCGTGCATTGTATTTTATGCTTTTGGGTTTTTTTAATTTAATGTAAATACAACTGTAAGAAGATCCCTGCGAATACAGTGAAGAGAAGGCAGTTGACTTCCGAAGACTGCATGCTGACAAGGCAGCTGCCCAAAGCCACTTCAGAACCAGAGGTCTGTCTGAGCTCCTCAACAGCTGAGGCAGCAGGGCCCAGCTCTGCACAGAAACCATCTCAATCTGCTCAATTCAAAAGTGCCCAGTTAATTTTGGTGGAGTGGTATCCAAAAGACAAAGAGAGGCTTCCTTTGGCTCACACAACCAAACCAAACAAAGCCAAAGCAACAGATTCAAACAAAACTCAGTCTGAAGCACAGGCAAAAGTGTTTACTGTCCCTTTCTGCAGCGCCCTCACAGGGATCAGAGACTCTGACTAGGTCTGAACCTATAGCATCCTTAAGGTAGCCCCCTAATATTAAATCCCTGGATCAACTCAGTGGGCATAGTCTTCATCTATCTTACTGATGCTAGAAAAAGAGTACCACTAATAGTTCCCAGCAAAAGAGTAGACAAGAAGGTGAAGGACTTCAGCTTCATTATTAGGCTTACACTGAGGAGTAGGTAGTAGGTTTTGTTTATTTTTGAGAAAGAAAATTCCTTCCCCAGAACTTAGGTGGCATTTAGATTCACCTGAATGCCTTTAGATCATAGAATCATAGAACAGTTGGAGTTGGAAAGGACCTTAAGATTATCTAGCTCCACACCCCTGCCACGGGCAGGGACACCTCACACTAAACCATATCACCTAAGGCTCACTCCAACCTGGCCTTGAACATTGCCAGGGATGGAGCACTCACAACTTCCTTGGGCAACCCATTCCAGTGCCTCACCAC
>JBCJKH010060066.1:21694-39952 GCA_039877255.1 Loriculus beryllinus | reverse complement strand
GCCAATGGGGTTGGTTTTGGAATTCCCAGAGAAAGCAAAACCTGTGGTAATAGAAAAAAAAAAAAAAAAAAAAAAACCAAAAAACCAAAAAACCAAACAAAAAACAAGCCAACAAACATTAAAAGATATTGAGCTGATTCTAAAATAGGCAGTTTTGTGAAGGTTTTCAAGTCTAGCATTTGTGGAAGAGAAAACAAAAGAGATGGATATAAAATTGAAACGCTTTGTCTCCTAAATCACTGTCCTATACTTTTGACAACTTTTCAGGCCATCTAAATCATTTGTATCACTCTGATTTTTGACAGTGACCATAATTTTGGAAAGGATGCTAAAGATTTGCACAGAAAAAAAAGATCATCATAAAAGCTTCTTTGAGAGCAAATGGACTGACGGCCATTTGGTCTTCCTGACAGCCAGATTTTCCTAACTTTTTCAATTTAATGCAGCAATTAAAAAGTCCATAAATGAGCAGGATCATATCTCATAAACAGTTCAAAGGCTGCAAAGAAAATTACATTTTCAACTACTGCTTATACTACATGCATCAGAATACCAATTGATAGACTGAAATGAGTACTGGAAGCTGCCCAAGTTATATTCAGTACAACATATGCAATCAGTGACTGTAAGTCATGTTTAAGATTCTTTGATGCATTAGGCTATTCACTGGACAAGATATAGATTTGTATAACAAATAGTCAGCTACTAATTAAAGTGTCTGAGGAGCTGGGAATTTCCAGGATATAGAAATATCTTGACTGTTTCCACTTTCCCTCATTCTTACATTCTTTAAGCATTTATCTGTATCGAATAATTTAAGAACATCTGTGGTGGGAGAAGCTAAGCCTCTGTCTAGCTCAGGACACTTCTCCAGCAGCCTCCACAAACAAGGGTATTAAACCAGACCCTGTATATGTTAGCTAATTTGCTAATTGCAGATTTGCTATAATGACTTGACTCCCATTTTACATTAGATACTGGCAGAAAACAGACACAGGGGCCTCAAAAGCTTCTGCGGTTACATGGAGAAACACTTTTCCTTCAGTTCAATTTCTTAACACTTCACTTAGAAACACATGAAATACCAGCTTGAATGAGCTCTATTCTTGCCATAGTCAAGACCGTTATAGCTGTGCGAAGTCATTGTAGTCACCAGTAGGACAAAAGCTAAGCTGTAGAACAGAAGTGTGCTAATAGGTACCTGAGTAAACCTGAAGCCATCCTGCTGGGGACTGGAGTATCGCAACTGTGGTTGCTGCATTTCTGAATTCATACTGCTAATTTCAGTTTAGATTTTGATATTGTATTGGTCTCTCCCCTGTTTGTTTTTTGTTGTCATACTGCATATTCTGAACAGATCAGAAGTAGGAGAGAGTGACCCAGCCTCCTTTCTGATATTTCTCTTAGCCAACCTAATTTGCCAGTGGTATTTCAGCCTAATCTCAGTCACAGTTCAGTCATTAAACTTTGAGTCACCCCAGGGATTAAACAGAGCCTGGCTCCTTGCACAAATGGGTCTGGATACTGATAATCTTCCATTTCCGTGGTTTACACACTTTCAAAGCACTGGTTTTTGAGCACTGTACAGCCTTGTCAAGAAATAGCACTTAGGCAGCAAAGCCTTTCCCAAGACTGTTTTGAGAGCTTTATATGTCACAGTGGGCCTTTAGAAGATGTTTCCATAACAGAAGCCAAGTGTGCAGTTTCTCATCTTCCCTAAGGCTGTTTCATACATGCCACTTGATTGCTTGTGTCGTGAGACAAGTGTCCTGCTGGCTCTTCAGCAAGCCTTTCTCAGAGTCATTAAATAGTGTTCTTCTCTCCTGTGTTATGGATATGTGAGAGATAGCACTTGGAGCTACGCTGGATTCTCTGTCCCCTCTCATTATATCTGTGTGTGGGGAATTACATAAAAGATTGACATGATAGTTTTAATGGTATCACTGCAAAGAGATCAATTAGCTGTAAATTTTACAGTGTCCATGTGCTGCATTGATCACTCCATACAGTATTAAACACTTTCATGACATAATGAATCTTGTATGATACTTTCAAACTTATTTCAGGTGTGATAGTTTCTGCAATCAGCCACAAATCAGTATTGCTTGACTCTGGAATGTCCACTACTTAAAACAGAGGAACACTGAAAAAAGATACATATACATGCTGAAGATTAATGTGCAAGAACCAAAGTCTAATGTGACAGCAGTTTCTTCATTTTAATAAATTTCCTCATGAAGAATTCAGAAGCAGTTATTTTTTTTAGTCTTTGACACTGTTGCACCCCAGCATGAAAATATGCTTTTCAGAAGGTCTGGGCCAGCAACTTATCATGAAAGTTGAGTTTTCCTCTCTTGCAATACTTAAAGGGTTCAAAGCATTCAAAGTTATGCGTTGAGAGGAAAAATCAGAGTTTTTCAATGTTTTTCACAATGAACTAAATGAAGCAAAACAGCATGGAATAACCCAGAAGGCCTGACCACCTGTGGTTTGAATACTTGTTCGAGGTGGAGGATATTTGGGATTTGCACATATAGTCTTTGTTATCTGAAATTTCACCTACAGAGTGAGTAATGCTCATTAGCTTCATTTTGCCTCTCCTAAGAATTCATAAAGCATTAATAATCCTCCTGGAGATAAAAATCTATGCACAGTCTGTATTCAGGCAATCAGCATTAGAGTGACTGCTTCTTTTATGTTTACTAATCCTACAATGTATATTCTCCCCAGAGAGAGTCCTGGCCCTGCATTTCTCACCTTCCTCCTTCAGTGTGACTCCTGCAATGTGACACTGCAGATATCCTGCAGAGGCGCTGGACCACTGATGTTTCGGATTGTTTATTCGCTATCAGAGTTCCCTGCCATGACTTGAACACCAGGATGGCAATATTTTCTGTGCCAGATTGACTCCGCACAGCTGGGATGCTTTCATTCCTTTGCTGTTTAATTGCTGTTAATTTTGCTGTTAAATGGGATTGCCTGAACTGAAACTTTTGCTGGTTTGAACTTGCCTAAGATGAAAGCAGAAGACTGTCTTAGCTAGATTTGGTTAAGGAGTGGTTACTTTTCACAAACTGATTTTGTTGCAATAATCTCTGAGCTGCAGCCTTCCAGTCCTTGGCTTGGTGTAGGCTCCAGCTCAGCTCTTCCTCCCCTCTTCTTTAATGCGCTCCGGTGGCATTTTGGGCTGGCAAGACTGGCCAGGTTGCCCTGGTTTGCCAAGCATGGTTCAGGCTTTGGACAGCCTGCTGGCATCAGTGCTGATGTTCTGAGTGTTTGAACAATTATTTGAACAATTACTCAACATACATTTCAGCCCAAATAGTGGAGCCCTTGTGCACCCTGTGTGTTCTTTCATGCAAAGACACTCTCTGCATCCCAAAGGACAAGCTTGCTGAGGAAGTCTGCCTCTGCACAACAGAGGTTTTGCATCTGAGAGACCATACAATCTTTAGACCTGTCTCCTGCTTCATCTAATACTGGAGGTTGATAACTGGGACCACTCCAGGCACAAGGCTGAATAGCTGCCTAATGTCTGCCCTCATCTGCATTGGCTTGTGGTTCTTTCTTTGGAACCACTTTTTAACCAGGACTTCCCAGAACATACAGCATTCTCAGACTGATTTCTGATTCCCTGGGAGCAGCCCAGGACCTGTCAATGCATAGTCCTCTATGCCAGTTTTAACCTCAGGCTGCAATTCTGTTTGGCTTTTAGTTGTCCCTTCCAGACAGTGCACACAGAGGAGCTGTAGAAAGCATTTGAAAATAAATGAATTAAAATAAAGCTTAAGTAAAGTCCGTGGGCATCACAGATGAGTGTTACAGCCTCACAGTTCAGTTATCTGGCTCTCAACACTGCAATCTGTGCGCTTTATGAATGAAGATGCAGCAGACATTTCTTACTTTTAGTAAATGCATTGTTACTCTGTATCTCCTTGTAAACAATAGTAGTAACTAAAGACAGACAATGCAAAGGATGATGCTAAGGTAAATACATTATTAAGAACTGTATTAAAGGGGAAGCAAAGGGCTAAATTTCAAAAGGTAACAATAAAAGAGGAACTTCTTTGTTTCTGTGCAGGTATACCAAAATTCCCAAAGGAAAAAATTGAACCTCTTGATGTTGAGCATGGTGATTCTGTGATTTTGCACTGTAACCCCCCAAAAGGCATCCCACCTTTGCATATCTATTGGATGAATATTGGTAAGTAAACAATTTTAACATGATTCATACGAGGAGGATTAAAACATTTGTCTTCTAGAGCAGTTTCATTACAGATTTATGGGAATGGTAATTGTGCAAGTGATTAGGAGAAAGATCTAGATACTGAAAAACAAAATTGAAAAATGGATAATGGGGATATGTTTTTACATAACACAAAGCTAAATTGTAGAGTACATTGACACAACATATTATTAAATATGAGACATCAGAAATCTTACACATCAGTAAATTATTTTACCAGTAATGTGGACAATTGAATTTTCAGTAGAGATGATAAAATGTGTCAATATATTATTTCTATCATGACTATTTTATTCTTTTCGTAAACTTGTGGTTGATTTATGATACCAAGAAAAGAATCTGCCAGGTATGTATAATTAGTTCCTTGTGGGTTTCTGTCCCATTATTCTTCAGCATTTGTGTTCTGTGGCAAATTCTGGCTTTTGGAAAGCAAAGTAACTCAGACTGCCATCATTACATGAAGAGTTTGTTTCTGATGCTGACCAAGTATTTGCAGAGACAGGGTGCCAGATTAAACCTCTGATCTTATAAGGCAGACTCTCTACTCCTGACGTGCATATTTAGCACAGACCTGTATCTGGCTGGATCAACAATGAGACAATGCAGCAACCTTAGTTCACACTAACACTTCCTTGCTGTAATGTCTAGTTACAGAAGGGCAAAGCGTTTGGGAGACTGGCCATGGAGGATGTCTGTAAATGGTGAAGTCCATATCATCATTATAGGCCTTTGTACTGGGGAAAGGTGCAGGATATTTCCTTTCACCTAAGCAGGAATTTTGTACTGAGTATTTTTTAGTTACCAAATTTAATTTTAAATTATTTTTCATATATTATATGAAATACATATTTTATATAAAATATTTATTGTCTATTATCAGTTGTATGATGAATCTTGGTAAATAACCTGTTTGTTATGCTGGGTCTTCTGCCTCTTTTGCATTAGTTACATTCTGTATGTGGAAGCAAGCGTAAAACGGGGGAGCATTAGTAGTCATAGTGGTGAAACATAGCAGCACCATTACCATATCACAATTATTTTTTCTTGCTAGATTTGCAGCACATTCCACAAGATGAAAGGGTCTCCATGAGCCTTAAGGGAGATCTCTACTTTGCAAACGTGGAAGAAAATGACAGTCGGAGTGATTATTGTTGCTTTGCAGCATTTCCAAGACTGAGGACGATCGTACAGAAAATGCCAATGACGCTGAAGGTTTCCCGTTGTAAGTCTGTGGATGAGTAGTTTCTTGTTTTCTGGGTTTTTTTTTTTTTTAACTCCCCAGGCATCAGCAAATGCAGATGTGTGCCCTGTGTCTATGATGCTATTCTCTGAAGAAAATGCATGTTAATGTGCTTATTCTTGCATTATAAACCTTACTATAAGAGCTAAATTCGACTGATAAATGCTGTTTGCAAGCTCTTTGGGCCTAAAGGGCCACATTTTTATTCCTATTCTCCCTTCAGTGAAAGCCAGTGATGCATTAGGAAAAACTGCTTCTCTTGCAGTCACCAATGGATGGGCTTCACTGAGTCTGGAGGTCTTTCTGTGGCCATATTCTCCTTGGGTACCATGGGTTGGTCTGAGTGCAGCAATGTGGTTGAGAGGGACAGTGCTTGCCAGGTCTTTGCAAGCTTCCTTGAGCATCAATAGTGACACACAAGGCATTTTCCATTTCCTTAATGAAATGTAGTGTAGGGAGCACTGAATTGTATTTGTAATTTAATTGTATTTGGGTGACATGGTTTAGTGTCATGGCAGGGGGGTTGTAACTAAATGATCTTAAGGTCCTTTCCAACCCAAACTATTCTATGATTCTATGATTCTAATTGTATTTGTTTATTTATCTTAACATCTCTTTATTCCTGCAGTCTCCAAGGGTCTTATGCAAAAGATGGTTTCAGGTGCTGCCCCTGATTCTTACTGAGGCATATGGGGTTTTCTGTTCCACTGTCATACGCATGCATTTATTCGGTGTATACCCACCTGCTGTGGTACCAAACTGCAAATTCAAGCTGCTTAAAGACACTGAATGTATAGACTGTACAGCCATTAGTGTTGGAAACAGAGGAAAAAAAACCAACAAAAGCAGTCTTTTAAGGCACGCTCTCAGCTGCAAAATCAGCAAAGCCCAACAGAAGCCGGTGGAACTAAGGCAGCTTATACCAGCTGGAGATCCATCCTCCTTTGCTTGAATCTCTTTTGGCTGTAATAGTTTCTGGTATCACTTCTACTACTTGCTGAGTCTGCCTGTGCCCTTAATATCAGTCTTCTGTTTCACTAATACTTCTGACCTTTTGGGCTTATGCAGCCCAGAAAGCCAAAGGAGAATTTTCTTCATGAATGAAAGCCTAATATTTAATATATGATTTTGAGAGTTTTCTTGTTGGGATAAAAAGATAAAGAATTAATGCGGTTTTGTATCTCTTAATACTTGCTTAAGCCATATCTTGGGGTAATAATTGTGAGAAAAATATCAAAATGAAATGTTGCTGTCTGTGGATTTTCTAATGGGTCCAGTCCCCCACACATGCACACACCTAAATGGTTTTGCAAATTCAGCTTGAGGCTGCCCATGCCACTCTGTGACAAATCACAGGTGAGGGACTGTATTTAAGAAAATACATAGAAAAAACCTGAGCAGTAAGAATAATGAGATATCTAAAGATATAAAACTTCTTAATAGTGGTTACTTAGGTGTTAATGCTTTTATTTATTGTTGTAGTAGGTAGCTAGGATTAAATGATAATTATATAATCCATGAAGTATTTTGCAGAATAATACATCTATTTGATGAATTTTCTTTGTATTTTCATAAATTTGTTGTTCATCTGTTGCTTTACTTTATGGTTTCCTTTGTCTCTTTCTTTCACGGCAGAAATAGGGGGGCATGGTTTTGTTTTGGTTGATTTATTGTTTCTTTTGTTTCGATATCAATTATGCATGTTTGTGTTTGGCTGTCACTTTTATTTATTTCAGTTAAGCATGCTAATGACTCAGGCTCACCTAACGCTGCGGTTACTAAGGGTGAGTTAAATACATCTGTTATTTAGCCTTTAAACAGAGAATCTACCATCTGAGATTAAATGTGAGCTGCTGCTCAGGAAACAGGAAAAAGAAAATCACAAAAGCCTCTTTATTGCGATGGGGATGGATTTAAATGGTCCATGGAGTACAATTTGCTCATCTTGTGCTTTGTGACAGAAATCTGAAGTGCTTTTAACAAAGAGGTACCTTTCTTACTTGAGAAAAGAACATTCAAATTTCATAAGGTGCTGTAAGTAAGGAGGCTGAAGTCCTGCCTCTGGTGTTATCAGTTCAGAACAGGAGCAATTAAGAAGACTCTGATGTTGAGTACCCACAGTTTGAAACCATGAATTCATGTCTAAAAGGTCACCCTGGGGCTGCATTACTTCAGGGTGAGTTTAAGGTGTGGATTTAGGGAGCTTTAGATGCTCTGTGTTAATTGTACCCACCTATAGCTCTACTTGGTGTTATATGAGAGGTGGTTCTCTGGCTAAGTATTTACCTGTCTGATAATCACCACAGCACTTCTTATCCTGGGGGAGTCACATCTTCCCTTGCTTTATGTTCCCCTCTTTGTGGAACAATATCCTGAATACATTCCGCTTGCTCATACAGGCAATATGGACAAGTCAGTAGGCAGCTAGCAGCTCTTCCTGAAGTTCTCCACTGAGCTAACTTTGTTTCAGATAGGTAAAAATGAGAGTTCTGGCTTTTGTATGTAGTTATAGCCTCTGATTAATTTGGTTACATTGCTTTTGAGCATCTCTGTGTTTTGAATTTCCCAATTTGAAACTCCTGAAAGACCTCATTTTGCTGGACAAGCACTCCAGTGTTTCCTGATGGATAACGAAGCACGGAACAGACCAATGGAGGCTAAGCCTTGTGAGCAGAACAAGCAGGGCTGGTGCAGAGTGACAGATAATCAAAAATCCTCTTATTTTTCCACTTGGAGAGACATCTGAACTCCTCTTGCTGGTCGGGAAGGGGCACTACCTGCCTTTGGCAGTGGGAGGTGGAGGGCAGATGGAAAATGTGTGAGCATATCCAGAGGCAACAAAATGTTTTGCTGCAGCTCAGAGCATTTGTGACACAGATTTGTTGAGATACAAAGCAAGGGAAGGAAAAAAACCCCACATTAGAAAATGGTTCAGAGAGATACATGTGATCTTTTACCACTCCATCCGTAACTGACTATTTTTTGAAGAAGTAGTACCATTTGGGGACTTATTCATTACTGTGCTAATTGTTATTATAGCGATAACTAGATAGCCATTTAACTCTCTGCATATTTCATCATGAAACCATTGTTTGGCAGGCTGGAACAAATGGTCCATTGAAATCAAATGCAGGTCAATCTTGTTTTATTATTTTAACAGTCTTCTTTACAAATTGTATTTCCATTACTGTAAATTTAATAATCCTAGCAAGAAGGAGAATTCTATGGGATATTCAAGTCAGAAAAGATGGGGTTTCATCTTAGATCAAAATGTAATAAACTCAATGCAGAAGAAAGCTGCTAGGAAAGATGGTGTGCTCTAGAAGATCAGTAATTAAAAAGACGAGATTACCAAGTTTGGCTTGAAGTGTAGGATAGGAAGGGGCAGTGCTTGGGAAACAGGACATGAAACTCTAGGAAAACGTGCTTCGCCAGTACTGCTGCCTGTTATTGTTGCTGTAGCTATCTACTGACTGGTAACAGGAGAAACAGGCAAGTCTTGGATTATTCTCAAACATATAAGTAAAACCAGGAAATTGACAAATCGATGTCCAAAACCTTCTGACAGAAGTAATGCTTGTGGCATATTGAAGGATAAACAAAGGCTCTAAGATTTCATACCTAACTTTTATTTTATTTCATTTTTAGCAAATTTTATCAAGGAGAGAAAACCCAGGCTGCTGATCCCTCCTGAATCTGCTGGCAGTAGCTCATCAGTCACTGTCATCAAGGGAGGTGTCCTGCTACTGGAATGTATTGCTGAAGGGCTGTGAGTAATGTGCACAAACCTTTTGAAACAGTATTAAGCAAAGGAAAAGCTATATTAAGAATTGTGCAACTACAAATGAATATATCTGCCTGCCTGTACAGTTTGAAATTGGACCTCTAATTTCCTGAAGCATGCATACTCCTTGTAAAGGAGCACAGAGCTACCATGCAACATTTGTGTATTTTTTATTGCTATAGCTTATAAATAAGTAATTAAAATAATAAAAAAGCCACTATTATTGGATATTTTTGAGTAGTGCAACATTTGATATGTTGAGAAACTAAATATCAGAATTCAGCCTCTGTGCTTTGACTCACAACCTGTTTCTTGTCTAGGTTTGCCAATTCTGTTTTGGTTGAAAAATTATTCACCGTTTCTCCAGGTGACAGACTCAGGATTTTAAAAGCAAACTTCTTGAGTTCTTTGAGTTCTCCAGTTGCAGTGGGAGTTGCTGGCTTAGGAGTGGCTCTGAACCTGGACACTTTCTGTGGGCTGTTCAGCAGCATCCAGAATATCCATGAAAAGGATATTCTTTCCATGATGTTCTCACAGACAACAGCATATTGAGGAACAAAGTCCACAGCTATGTAAAAGTATAGTGAACTGGAGTTAGCCATACTGGTTTGATCCTGCTAGAACTAGCAGTAATAGGCTGCCTCCAAATATAGTTCCACTCCTGTGTTTTCTGCTTGGACCCATGCTTATGCATGCCTCTTGTGCTTTGTGCTGCAGGGATATGTCAAGCTTATTATTGTGATCAGTATTTATACTAGGGCACTATTAAGCTCTGATTATGAATCTGGCTGTACTAAGTATGGCAGAATATCTCAGTGTTTGGTGTAAAAATATAGGAAAGGATTAAAGTAGATGGTATGTGATAGAAATCAGGACAATTTTGTTCCTTATTGTAATAACACAAAAAAATAAAGGTAAATAGGGAAAGGGAATGGCTAAATAGATGTTAAGTGCAGCCTTCACAATGAAGCTGTGAATAACTCTCTGAGCCCTTGCTCTTGCTGCTATAACTCAGACAGACAAAAGCTCCACTTTGCCCTCAATGCAGCTTTCCAATTTTTACTGTGTGCTTGTAGATGTAATAGTCTACCCTGGAAGAGTTGTCATGAGAGAAAAAGGTAAAACAAAAATCTCTCCAACCGCTAAACCCACAATGAAAGCACAGTCACTTCTGGTTTATTTGTGATAGAGCTTTTTGTTGAATGGAGGCTTAAATCACCATCTTGTCATGCTGTTTGGTAGAGGTGCAGGTCTGTGAGTGCAGACAGTGTTTAGCAATTATATCCTCTCTATAAAATTCCAAAATCAGGATATTCGTCTGCCTGAACAAGCATGTTTAGGGTATTTTGTTTTTCTATGTGGGCATGAAAGGGTATTGCTCATTCAAGCTGGCAAGATTATGCCTCTGCAGTTGGTTGCCATTTCTGAGAGAAGGTGAATTGCTTGTCTCTATTGGATTCACTCCAGGTATCTCTAGTGAGTTTTAGCTCCCTGCTGCAACACTTCCTTGTCTAATTCACTACCCATCAAGCTAATTTGGAGGCCCACAAACCTCCACAAGTCCACATCTATGAGTTTATAGTGTTTTTAAAGACCTTTTTAGGTAAATCACTTTTGAAATATACAAATATGAATTTTCATGTGTGAGAATTAATGTCATGTACAAGAAGAGAAAGAGCTTTCTGTTTCTTTGAGAAAAAAGATAAAAATAAAACCACAAAAAAAAAAAAAAAGAAACAAACCAATGTTTTTTGTTTCTCTCAAAATTTTCCAGGAAACATTTTTTATAAATAATTTTTCAAACAAAAAGATGTTTTTTAAAGTACTCACTTTTGCAGGAAGACAAATTACTTCTTTGTCTGATCACCAAGCAAGTATTTTTTCATTGAAACCCTTCAAAAATGCAACATTTAGACCAAAATAAAATTATATTTTTATTTGCTAAAATTCCCATTTTCAGCAGAAAAATGATCAGCTTTGCCTATATCTCTGCCAATCCATCCCACCAAATGTCCGCAAACCACGGAAGCGGATAGACTGAGCCAGATTTCAAGTAACAAAGATCAGGGGCAGCCAACTGCAAAATAAGGAATTAAGTACATTTCCAATCTGTCATTTTTGAAGACTTATATTCTGAGTAATGACAGTGTCAGGGGGGCATTGCCTCAGTGCAACACCAAGGCGACACAGAGCCTGACTTTGGTACAAGAGCAAGGCAAGGTCTCTTGCAGGAAATAATTGGGTATTTGCACAGTTGTGCTCACTGCTCATGGAAACCCATAATTTCTTGGTACCTGGGGCTTTGAGTAGCTTGTGCCCGGGCATTTTGCCACAGTAACAGATGGACACAAGAGTAAGCAGATATGACACTGTGTATGTGCGTTGTGTATGGTGTCGGGGTCGTGAAGTCCAGCTGGGAATGTGCAGACAGCAGTCTGTCCCGAGTTTCTGTGTCACTGTCATTTGCTTTCTAAAAACGTAGAGTTTTCAGCCATCTCCGGTGATTGGCCACCTTTCTAATCAGGCACGGCACTGAGTGAAGTCACTGTAATGAAGTCTTTACCTCCTTGTCTGTCCTCAAGTGCCCTTCTGGAGCAGGATGAAATGAGCTCCGTTCCCTCTCCTGCAGCCCATGCCAATACGCATATAACGAATGCAGCCTCACACCATGGCCTACTTATAGAGGCCTTTCAACTCAAGAAGCAGTACAGACTAGTTGTAGTCCATAGCATAATCCTTAGGATAGTCCCAGTGTTTTGAAAAGGCTCAAAAGACTCTGAAAACTTCACCCTGCAGACCATATATGCATGAAGTCCAGCAGCTCTGCCAATATGAAGCATTG
The DNA here is from genome assembly GCA_039877255.1 of Loriculus beryllinus. Taxonomy (NCBI): domain Eukaryota; kingdom Metazoa; phylum Chordata; class Aves; order Psittaciformes; family Psittacidae; genus Loriculus; species Loriculus beryllinus. Next base: position 27,840 of record JBCJKH010060066.1, on the reverse strand, counting down.
CAGCAGCCTAATGTTCAACTCAATATATATATTTTTCTTTTATTTCTTTGCTATTAGCCCAACTCCTCATCTAAGCTGGGTCAAGATCACTGGAAACTTGCCCAAGGATGAACCAGAAACAGAGAATTTTGGGAAGATCCTGAAGATAGACCAAGTGACTACAGCTGATGAAGGAACATACCAGTGCACAGCAAGCAACCCCATGGGGAGAGTGAAGCATGAGTTCCATGTTCATGTGGAAGGTGCTGAGTACACTTTACTAAACTTATTGATTTTGAACAAAGAGGTAGTCAAAGGGAAACAAATATGGGTCTTTCCTAATATCACTTGGTATAATGCATAAATTCAACCTACAACCCATTTATATTTGGCAAGGACCCAGCTTATGGTTTTCAGAAGCTTGCAGATAGTAGCACCTTTAAAAAAAAGTGAAAGGAAATAATGCATTTATTTTTCTGAACCATGAAGGCTATACAAAGTCATGGACAGGAGTACAAATACATGAGCAGATCGAAAAGTGATGGATAGGAGTACAAATACATGAGCAGATCCAATACTCTAAAGATGTTAGAAAAACAGAGATATTGATAAAACGTCTTGTATTAATCTGAATGTCAGACAAAAAGATCTTGATCTTCAGGAGTGTGTAAATAGCTACTTTGGGCCAGATCAGAGGTACATTTAGCTCAATTTCCTTTCTTTGTCTCCCCCCAAAAGTGAATGCATAAGGAGGATTGTAAAAATACAGTGAGCAAACATGGTGCCACCTCTCTCCTATATTCGCCTCTAATTTCATATAGGGACAACCTGAGCTAAGAGTAGTTTCTGTAGCCCCTGAGAAGTTTCATGAAAACTCACGAAACAAAGTAAAAAAAAAAAAAAAAAAAAAATTGCTTTCTAGTAATTTTAAAGAAATTGCTTTTTTAAAAAAATGAAATATGACTCTTTTTGTCATCCCACCGAGTAACCAAGGCCCGTTTTCACCTCATGCTAGCATGCATGCTTTGAAGGATGACCAGTGCTATATTAACAGCATTCATAAACAATCTTAGGTTTACACTTGTGTGTATCGTACACATGTGTATGGTTGTGCATCCTTGTGTGTGAACAGGAACACAGGTCTGGTGTCTGAGCAGAGTGAGTGCTGGCTGCTTGTGCTGGGCTAGCTAAACAGAACCTGGTATGGTTGTGCATCCATTCGGTTGTTATTTATTCATGTTACTTCTAGAAGGCAGATTAGCCAACCATAATGGGCATCATGCAGAGTGCAGACAGAGGCATGCAGTGCCTGCTCTGCCTTCATTCTCCTGTCTTCCTTCTCCTACTCCCCAAACCTTGAATGTGCGAGCCCTTCACACGAGGCAAGTGCAGATGCTCTTTTCCAGGAATAAGGCAGAGATCCAGTGAGACTTAGCAGAGACAAGCAAGACTTGCGGAAGTATCATTCCCACTGCAACTCTTTCAGCGATGCTGCCCATAAATAGCTACAAAATGAGAATCCTGAAGCACTGCTGAAAACATTTTCTCTTTACCGATGAAAAATGCTCCAGACTCTGCTCTGCAGAGCGAAAAAAAGCCAGAATCACAGGCGGTATTAAACTGCCAGAGTCTGCCAACTGCTTCATTTTAATCTGTGCTGCTTCTCACTCCGTGGGCACAAGGAGTCCTGACAAGAGGAAAGGGACTTTCAAATACCTGCTCTGTATTTACTCCTCAGCTGAGGAAAAGCCTTTTCTCTCAGTATGCGATGAATCATCCCCATTCACTTGCCACAACCTTGTGTCTTACAGTCTTCATTCCCTTCCTGGAAGTTTGGCAGAGGGGGATGCCAGGGCATGGCAAGTTTTCAGCTACAATGGAGGGGAAGTGCTGACTCCTAGAAATCATTCCAGATGGTTTGGAGCATCTCTGCTGTAGCTGAATATTTTAACAATCTGGCTATCATTTTCTCAGCTGTAAAAATTGAATTCTTCAAAGAAATTGCAGGAGCTGCAAAACCTAAAATATCAGAGAAATAACATTAATTAAGCAGTTGAGGATATTGACTCCCTTCTTCCCCCAGCCTCTAGAGGGAGAAAAGCTTCCTGGCAAATTGTTCTTGCTCATTGACAAACAAGTGCTTTTTTTAAAAAAAGGAAGATAATGCCAGTATAGCCTAAAAAATGCTCTTGCTATTAAATTCATTTTCCATGTGTGTAAATAATGATGCCTACTGTCAGTAGCAGGAATTCCTTCTATTCAGGGTCACCTCACATGCAGGGTACCAAGGTAAAATTGAGCCCAAGTAGTCTCTTTCTAGAATTTCTAACCAGAAAATGTCGCTATCATTAATCAGAGATAGAAATGTTCATCATTCTTGCAGCAGCTCCTGTGTGAGCACTCAAGGGCAGATCTTGAGTTGGAGGAAGCGAGCATTAATTTCAGTAGGCTTCAGGGAGGTTATGCTGACATAGGGCTTCCTCACACCTGACATGCTCTTCTCAAAGGATGCATGCAGGGAGGAGAAAATTAAACAGGGAAGAAAAACCATCTCAGTTAATAACTGCCAACCATTCCCAATCGAGTGCTGGTGTACAAATCAGGATTCTGACTTCATTTTTGCACTGTGCCACTTTTTTTGTTCTTCTTTCTGGTATTTGAGGATCTCAGACTGATATCCAGCCTTCTAAATAACAGTCTTAATGATATTTGCATTTTGCACTTTCTAATCCTACAGGAGTCTGAGGGCAAAGATTCAGGCAATTATTACCAAGCATATGAAAGTATTCAGCGAGGAAATTGCCTGGCTGTTTGAACATTTTAATCTCCCTTTGCAAGGAAAGATGTAGCCTGGAACATTGGAGCAGGCACAAAATCCCCATTGTTACTAGAATGAGGGAGAACTACTACGAAAATAAATAATAAATAAAAAGCAGAGCAAGCCCATAAATTGTCTTGACTTTAAACGTTTATTTTTTTGATTATTGCGTATAATCCTCCAAGCCCAATCTAAAATGTGCATATAGCCTCAAGATCTTGTCATGATCACAGCATCTGATCTAATAGTAGCTTGATCTCGATTGAGGCTCTTAGACTGTGTTTAATAGAAATAATTATTACAATACAATGACTAATTAAAATGATTATATATAGCTATATATATATGATATATAACCTTTGAAGTTATGTCTCATAATACTTTCATTACTCAGGTAGATAAAAATAAAATAGATAAAATCAATGTGAGGCAGAACTGTGGCTGGTTGCAGCTCAAATTGTAGTTCTGTATTTCAGTGGAAAACCGTTCAATAGGAATGCAGACCCCAAGGTGGTAACCGCAGTTGAAGCTACCAGTGATGCCTCTGAAGTGAGGTGGGTTGCCAGCCTTTGGGAAGATGTCAGAGAATTAGAAATTATCTTGACAAATTGGGAAAATGGTCTGGAATAAAAAAGGATGGGCTTCAGTAAGCACAAATGCAGAGCAGTTCTCATCAGGCAACACTAGTTGGCTTCATAAGCACAGGATGGAAAGTGGTTATACTGATCTGAAGGATATCCTGGATCACAAGCTGAGCATTACTTAGAAATGTAAGTCTTGCAGAAAAATCAGAAATCACCCCGGAAAGTGTAAAGAAAAGTGTTGTAAGAGAGACTACTGAGTACTGATAAGGCCTCATGTACCATAACCAGTTGTACATCATGGACTTCGTCAAAGATGGGATTAACTCAGACAACTCAGGAGAAAGCATCAATGAGAGTCACAGAGCACAAAAATGTGCCATTTGAGAAAAAAAATGGATAAGTATATTTAATTTAGGAAAGAATGAATCTGGGGAATGCATAGCAGCCTTCAGATGAACTGAAGTGTCTTTACAAAGTTCCCCAGGGATAATAAGATACAAGAGACTTCAATTGCAACAAAGCAAAAGTTGATTAGACATTAAAAATTTGTTCTAGTCGTGGGGAAAAGCAGAGTGGTGCCATAGACACCATGGGAGGCTGTGGTGAAGGTTTGGACCCTCTGGCTGTGTTTTAGGTGTAGATGGTCCTGCTCTATTGCAAAAGGATGCACTAGATGCCTATTTTAGATCCCTTCTACTCTTGGGTCTGTCCTTGTATTCCCACAAAGACATAAATGTCTTAATCAAAACACCCACATTCCTAATTCTCACCAAGAAGAATATATTATGCAGTGAAATATTTACCGTACCATATTGCTTACACAGATTAATTCTTGAATTATCCAACCACTGGAATTTTTTTCTTTTTTTGTAGACATGTATTAGGAAATACGTGTCTACTTTGTTATTCTTATATTTTATATACTTATAAGTAGTGTAGCATATCTGCCACACAGAAAAGAAGTTCTTCAGCCTTTCTGTGAAATTATGTTTCATACTTGGTAAAATTTCATTGCCTATGGCTTTGCATCTACAACACTTTCTTGGGAAAACCACAGTAATTTCCATAGAGAAAGGAAAGATGTGACATAATATATCTGCAGCTCACTTCCAGAGTGTATACAGTTGGAAATAAGAAGGGATTTAGCAAGTGTATTGTATTCAGGCTGTGCTTGTGTCTCACCTCCTCCAAAACAAGGAAATAACCTGTCTCAAGTACTATGTTTGTGGCAAACCTAGAGGAAAGGAAAAACAAAACAAAGTAATCAGGACTGTTGCAAACCTTCTCACTACCATGCCCTTGACTCTTTTCCTAATGAAAGCATAATGTATATGAGAGAAAGCAAGAAGGAAAAAGATACGCAAAACTGTAATGTTCTGCTGCTTGCAGACTTTTTTTTGGAGCCAAATGCAAGGAAGCATAATAAGTATGGTCATGTCACGTGCTGAACTTCGGGAGGGCAACTAGAGCTGTGTGAGGAAGGTGGTAGAAGACATCTGTATCATGTGAAAGAGATGCAAAGATACTGTAGTTTTAGATAATCTTCAATGTCTTGAATTTTACTTCAGCTTTTAGATGTTGCTTGACTGTGTCTCTTCATGGGTGATCTACTGTGGAAATGGACTGTGCATAGTATTGCGTTTCAGGGGTGGTTTTTTAATATATCTATGTGAATATGAACAGTGTTGATTTGTTTTATCATATCACACAGATAACATCTGGTGATGTATTACCAGGCAACAGCTCTGTTAATCTTCAAAGCGTTTTATGAGCATTAACTAATGAATCCTCGTGTTTCCCATACATGAGCTCATCTTTTTCAAATAGGGAGAGGCTCAGGGATCTGCCCAGCACATGCAGAAGAGGTAGTATCAGGCCTGGAATTAAAATCTGGAAGTTTGTTGCTTCTCACGGAGAGATAATGATGAATTTAAGGCTGTGTTTTGAATTGAGGCTGTCCAATGAAGTGTAGGAAGGCTCAGGGACCTGCATTTGGTCTATAAAGAACAAAGGATTCATCAAATTAATGTTTTGATTTTGTTGTTGGTTGGAGTTCTTTTCTACTCTCAGTTCCTTTCCCTCCCTTATGGTTGTTTTTTTCCAATGAGATTTTGGTACCTGCTGCTCTGGGGTCCACTCTAAAGAGGAGGTTTCCCCAGAGCTGGCAGTGCTGGGAAAGAGGAAAGCGCAGGGAATGCAGCAGCGCACTGCTGCTCCTCTACCACCACCCTGTGGGCAAACTTTCTGGGCTGCTGCTCAGGATGATGGTTCTCTCCTCCCTCCCCAGTGGTGAGAAAATGTTCCATCATTCCTAAATAGGTTAAGGATCAGCCTCTCATCTGAATACCCGATGGAAAACCAGGATATCAAAAATCACAGTGCATTTCCTCAGCACATCTAGATGAGCAGATAGAGCTGCTACATCCTTTGTGGAGCTCTGTGGTATTGTTGTAATCTGGATGTTGCTGGGTGCGTGTAAGTGGCTAGTGGGGTGGTTTTGAGCTGAGTTGGATGGATATTTGCATCTTGTTCGAGCTGCTGAAATAGTCTCATCTCATTCCACAGCCCACAATCTCACGACTGAGGGTCCTTGTGCAAACACCCACCCATTCACATTTACCTCCTTCCTCAGCAATCTCACCTCTATTTGCATATGTTTTCCACCTGGATAAACGCTGCCCCTTTTCGATACTCTCTCCCTGACACTCGCATTTCACAAAGGACAGAAACTGATGCATGCTGATGATAATTTTACCTTTTGTATC
>JBCJKH010060064.1:1609-15869 GCA_039877255.1 Loriculus beryllinus | reverse complement strand
TTGGAGCAAGCTGCTCCAGTGGAAGGGGTCCCTGCCTGTGGCAGGGGTTGGAGCTGGAGGAGCTTTAAGGTCCATTCAACCCAAACCGTTCCATTGTTCTCTGATTCTGTGGTTTTGGTGACCTGTTCTAAATGGTAGCTGTGCCCCACCTATGAGATGGCTCCATTTCTCCGAGGAGGAAAGGGATTCCCATAAATCCCTTCATTACCTGGGGATTCTTTGGTGTGAGCACAGCTCACATTAGAGAGATGTTGGGTATTACATTGAAATGAGAGCATTTGCTTTCCACCACTAAACAAGAGCCCAACTTTAAATCAGATTAGCTAACATGTTCCTACAGCAGGGCTGGAATTTTGGAATGTGCAAATGGAGACCTCCTCTGGCTTTGGTAATTTGCTGGCAACCACGTACCGTGAGTTACACCATGAACCTGTGCAGAACGGCTCAGCTTATGTTCAGTTCTGAAAGACAAATGCTCCATGGATAGGCTGAATGTAAGGGATGTTTGCTAGGCTTCGGAGGGAATTGGTTTACATTGCAGAACACTGTAAGGTTTATTTTGCCAGACAATGGCAAGGACGTAACAGTTATGCAAAAAATGATGGTTTAGGCAGTTTGGCTCAGAGATGGGGAGGATGTAAACACTGCTGCAGCTCAGTGAATGCTTCCTTTTGTAATATGAATTATATACCATCATTGCTGTGGTTAGTGCTCATCAGCATATGGTGCTGTTCTGTGATCTTGATAGCACTTTATATTGGTGTTTCTTTAGCTGATAGGTGGGATATAAAGCCACCGCAGGCATGGAAGGCCTGGGGTTGGTGCTGGTAGGGATCGGGGTACTCTGCAGTCATTTGTAACCCATTCACCATCTGGGCACTCTGGCAACTGCTCTGCCTTTTATTGAAGCTTCGTTTACTGCCTCATTGCTCCCTGTATACATGGGGCTTTGGCATAAAGCCTAAGCCCCAAAACTGAAGTGACTGAGGTGGTTGTCTCCAGGAGGACATTCTTCCCTCCTTCCCAGGCTCTCGTTCCATGTGTGGTGCCTTGCACACCAGGAAAGGTGTGGGAAAAGTGTTCAGGCAGTGCAGTCAATTAAATCTTGGTCATCGCTTTGGGAATGTAACTGCAGGAAATGCAGTTTCCTCAGGACCTGCAGCAATGTACGTTTTCATTTCTGTGTCTGTGTCCTGGCAGATCTAGGACATAGGAGAGTCCTCCTTCTGCTTTAAATTGTCTTTTCCCATGCAGCGATGATCAGCGATGTCAGAGTACTGCTGCCCTTTCAAATGCCTGCAGAGAAACGTTTCCTTAGGGTGGAGAGTTGGAAACAAAAGAATGATTCACAGAGCTTAGAGTCAGTAGCATCCCTTGAAAAATGAGGCTGCTGCACCTGGTATGAGACAGGTTGGCTCAGGTGCCAGTGATGTGTGAGTGTGATGGGAGGTGGCACAGTAACTCAGGGGTCCCACTGTGGTTTCAAGGAGTCCGGTTTGTCCTGGTGAGAACAAATGGATGTGCTGTTGAAAGGAGCTTTCCTGCTGCTGTATCACCCATATGCTGAAGCCATGTTAATCACAGCTCTCTGTTGAAATGCGCTCCATTAGGAGAGAGTTTAATGCTGTAAATGCTGGGTTTGCTTTCCACTGCAGTAGATGCTGTCAAGCGCTTTTTGAAATAGCATTTAATTTCAACTTTTGTTGCAGTTCCCTTCCCTTCTTCCCCCACTGTCAACCATCCGGTTAAAAGATTCCAGATAAGTGTGTTCCCTGCTGGGATGGCTCTTTGCTGTGCCGCTGCTGCCTCCCCTCTCCTGCTGCCTCTCCTGCCCCATAAGGTCCAACTGTCCAGATTAGAGCTGGCACTTCCCTTTGCCCCCATCCCAGCTGAGTGCAGCTCACTGTAGTAAGCATGTGTTTGGCTTCTACCCCACTTGGCTTCTATCCCACACAGGGGATGCATAAACCCATCCCTCACGTTAACCAGAAGCTCCTGTGTTCCCTCCAGCCCATTCCCTGGATCTCCAAACATCACATTTTTCCAGGTGCCATTTGAGAAAGCATTTTCCTAACCCAGGTGAAGGGGTAAGGAATTTGGGGCAGGATGATGGGACGTCTTCTGTCTGTGTGTAAAACATGTCATAAAGCTCCTCACGGTGCTGCCAGCCTTGCTGTGGTGTGAAGAGTTCAGCATCGGGGAGTTAGTGAGAATTAATATTCAGTGGCAGCTTGAGCTCCAGGATCTCAAATAAAAAGGCTGATATAAATTTCAGAGGAAGTTCTGCTTGTCCAGGGTCAGGAGCAGGGGGAGCAAAGATGCAGGGAAGTGCTGAGCAAATAGCAGAAAATGTCTTTCATTAATATTCATTTAGTTCCCAGTCCCATATTTTCTATTTAATGGTGCTCGCAGCTCGTGTGTGTTTACTACAGAGCGCAGTGCTCAAGCCTTATGCACCCACATGCTTGTAAGTGGTGCATTTGTTTTGCTCAGTGTGAGCTGATCTTTTGGGTCTGGTGGCAGATCTGCTATTTGCAATGTATTGGTCAGGTGCAGGAGCCAGATGGAGTTGTTTCTGTTCATCAACCGGATTTCTGCTCCCCATTCAGCCACATGGCACCCACGAAGGAAACACCCAGTAGAGCAAAGAGTATGAGGTCTGCTCTGTTCTGCCTTCCATGAGGCACTGGCATCAGCCTTGCACAGGTTACTCTGTGAACTGCAAGCTGCATGTAGGATTTAGAGTTGAACCCGTGAGCACTCGTGGAGTTATTTGCAGAAGTTAATGAATAATTCCAAGTTAAAAATAAATCTGTGAGTTTTGTGATCTCCGGTCAAGGACAGGGCGTAAGGGTGAAATTCTCTGAGTAATCATTGTCATCTTCTTGGTGCTGGAGCAGTCTGAGACTCTCCCTCCCCTGTGATTGACCTGATTCCACTGAGATCACCAACATCTTCTCCTTTGGTATCCCAGAAGCACCCATCAGTCATTGTTCCATGTTCATCCAAACACAATAACAGTGTCTGGACACCTGCATCTCCACAGGCTGACCAAAATCTGTTTCCTATCAGATGTGAGAAACTGGAGGAAACTGCTTTGGAGCACAAGTACCTGGCTCCATCTCTGTCAGGTTTGGAGGGGGAAAGGGCTGGTTGCAGTTTTGCCTGTTCCATCCACTTGTGGAGGGGGAGGATTTGCTCTGATGTCCATTGTGCTTCGCACTGGGATGGCCATGGCCACCTTCGCCCCCAGCTTAACATCTGCTGCTCTTCTTTGCTCTTCCAGCCTACCAGCTCTTCAGATGCCAGCCTCCCACCATCGTTCCCAATGCAGAAATCATCACTGAGAATGAAGAATTTAACATAGGTAACCTCTCCCTGTTCTCTGAGCCCTCCTTGCCTCCCCATCCACTGCTAGGGATGCCCACAGGAAGACACATTTGTGTGGTCACCCCATATCTTCACATGGTAACTTTGTGGGGCACCGGGTTCTGCGTGACCTCACTCAACACCCAACATTCACATCGAGTCAGATTGATCTGATGTCCTGAGGCTTTTCCTCCCTGTTAGTACAGAAGTGGTTTGGCTTTTGTGAAAGGCTTGAGCTTGTTTGGAAACGTTCAGAAGTCTTTGCCACAATAACGGTTTTCAGGTGGCTCAGACAAAGCATTGTGTGAAAGCTTAGAGGCCCTTAGTCTTTTTATGAGAACCTTTCACCCATATGCACCGTGCTTTGTGTGGATTTTGCTGTTGCTCACGCTTCCATCCACATTTTAAGTGTTTCTGCAACCAGTGAAGTAGCAGTGATTTTTTTTTTTTTTTCTTTTAAAGCAGCTTTTCTCCCTGTCTGCTCTCTCCACCTGAAATAGCTCACACAAATCATCACAGTCTAGCAGCATGACAGCAGTTCTTTCCAACTGAGGCTCCAGCAGGCTTTTTCTATGCCTTTTATTTCTGCACGGTCATGTTAGAGCTCAATGGCAGAGGCATGGGCAAGAGGTCTCTGCGCCCGGTGGTACCCACAGCAAGGTTCAGCCTTAATGAATTGATCCTTCTCTTGGGTCAGTGTTTTCTGTTTCTGTCTGCAGGTGATGTGGTGAGGTACAGGTGCCTTCCTGGCTTTACCTTGATCGGAAATGAAATCCTGACCTGCAAACTAGGCACCCATCTCCAGTTTGAAGGACCTCCACCCACATGTGAAGGTAAAGCCAGGGCTGCCCAGTGTGGCACGCAGAGCCTCCCTACCTTGAGACTGCTGCAAAGTGGGCTATGGGAGGGAGCAAGCTGGATGGCAGCTAGAGGAGGTTTCCCTGCACATATTGCATCTTTGGGGTTAATTCTCAGATCTCCAAGGTCCCAGTAGTGCAAAACCACTCATCAGGACCTCGAGGAGGGTAAGTGAGACACCTCTTTAAGCTTATACCTCCTTTAAAGGGCTGAGGAGAGGTCTAACACACCATGTGTCTGACACACCGTGTATCTGACTGCCTTCACCAAGTCATTATAAGTCACCCAAGTGTCCTTACCCTGCGAGGTGGGGGGGAATTCTGTGCTGAGAGTTTGCCAGTGATCCATGAACAGGCAAAGGAAGAGGAGGCTGGAGCAGAGCGAGCTCCTCCAGCCTGGCAGTCCTGCGACAACAGCTTCTCTGTTAGTGCCATAGAATGTACTACATGGGAGAAAAATGAAAGCCCCAAGCACACTGCATTGTAGACCTTGCTGCTGCTCAGGAGGGCTCCCAGAGATGTTTCTATGCTGCCATATTGCCTTATTTATCCTGTGGATTCCTGCTGGTACTTTTGTTCGCTCCAGCCGTGATCATTTCATCTCCTTCGTTCCCTTCTATCTGAAGATTTTTACCATATAATAGGATATTTTTCTATAGCTTTATTCTGTCTGAAATAGCATGAACTGAAGGATAGAAAGGGAGGTCATTCAATTATTTACTGATGGTTGTTGGCCTGGGGGTAAAGGGACTGCTTAAATTACATCTGGCCGCCAATTTGTGGAGGTCAAAAAATCACTGATGGGATTAAGGATTTGGAAAGAATACACTGGTCTTTCTGGGTACTTCTGGCTCTTTTCCATTAATCCAAGTACAGTGTTTGCACTGGACTTAAGTGACAATTGTGGATAAATAAAGATCCCTTTCTTTTTATGCTTTTGCTTGCTTTGTGTGTTCGCTTCATCTTCTGGGGTGGTTTTGCTGATCTTTCTGTGTAGTGTCTTTAACTGGATTAAATGTTTCTAGAAGCTCAGTGGGGTGTAGTGATTAGAGAAAGGAACTGGAGTTCTTATGTCCTGGTTAACAAATCCATGGGTGACCTGGGTTAAGCCTTTAGTTCTACACCTTGTCCTAAGCTAGATAATAAAGTTTCCAGGGATTCCCTGGAACTCGAGAGTAGTCTTGTGGTTGCAGTGTTACTCGTTTTGTGAGAGATGTGGAATGGTGCAGGCGACAGTTGAAACTGTTAATTTGCATTGTTCCTTTTAGCCGCTGCCTTTAAATGGGACTATTGCTTGGATTTGTGTGGAGAGTAAATACATCAGGGTCTGGGGATCCTCTGGGAGGGTGAAGATGTGCAGTGGATGCGTGCAGGTGGCAGTTGCACCCAATCCTGACCTAACCCAAGACAGACCTCGTGGCCACAGCATCCTGTGTTCCCTTCCTTCCCCTGCAAACCAGGAAAATGAATTTTGTGCTGTGTTCCCTGCAGTGCAGTGCCCGATGAATGAGGTCCTGACAGACTCCACCAGCGTGATCCTGAGCCAGAGCTTCGTGGGGAGTTACCCTCACTTTCAGACCTGCTCTTGGGTGGTGAAGGTAGAGCCTGGATACAACATCTCCCTCACCATTGAGTACTTCCTGAGCGAGAAGCAGTATGATGAGTTTGAAATCTTTGATGGTAAGAGAGTCACCAGTTTGACTGGATGGAGGGGGGAGGAAGGAGATGGCAGAGTTTTCTTAGCTGCTAATCTCTGTTCCCAAAACACTCTGCGAAGAGCTTTCCACCACTCCACCTGTAACCTTATGCTGGACTTAAAGAAAGCTCCTCTTAAGACTCATTGATTCTCTGGATAAGGAAAGATCGATGATTTGATTTTTGGATGGATCTAAAGCTTTTTTGAAAGCGGCTGGAGTTAGCAAGCTCCTGGGAGAAATTGTAGCAGATTGGTAGGAAGGGGCGAGTTGGGAAGGTGGGAATTCTCATCCCTGATGCCGTGCAGACCAGGTTTTTGAGGCCCATGAACCGAGAGGAGATCTGTCAGTATTCACAGTGCAGCAGCTTTGTGACCAGATGCAGAATGCAAGTGCTGTGCTGATGCTCCTGTGGTTGCCTGTTGGGACATGACTTGTTCCCTGCTTCCTTGCAGGTCCCTCTGGCCAAAGTCCACTGCTCCTGTCACTGAGTGGGAACTACTCAGCCCCTCTGACCGTCACCAGCAGTGGGAACAGAGTTTACCTCCGCTGGTCCTCTGATCATGCCTACAACAGAAAAGGCTTCAAAATCCGCTACTCTGGTAAGCACATGGAAGAGGCTGGATGTCTCTGCCAGGAACGTGGCCATCTCTGCAGCCATGGATCGCCATGAGATGGCTGCAGAGGGGTATGGGCCATCTGTGTGGGCAGGAGCTGCCAGTGCTTGGGAAGGCTCCCAAATCTGGGCTTGTTCTGAGCTGGTGAGGCTGGGGAAGGCAGGTTTTGTTCCAGGAGAAACCTTGAGGCTTTTGGCTTTTCCTCCACCACTCGAAAGCATCAGAACCAGAACATCCAACCATAGGCAGTGTGGCTCTGGCTGGGTGAAACCCATCCTGGGTAATCCACCATAAAGATTGCTGTGTTACTGAATTATTGTGTCCTTGCAGTGAGCCCAGTTTGAGATGTTTGGAGATGAACATCATAAAACCTAAGAATTTGTGTTAGGAGCTGCTGGTCCATGAGGTTGATGGTGTTACAGCATCTGCAGGTCAAAACACACCGTGCTCCCGCTCAGGCATTGTGCTACTGCTCTCACAGGAGCAAGGCCGGGGAGTCTTGGTTGCTCATTCAGCACAAACCTGCTGCTGGATACTGAGTATTTGCTGAGAATTCCTTAAGATGAATTACTGTAGCTTGAAACTTCACAAATCTTAATTAATGGAAGTTATAAAACTGGGTTGAAAACTTGCCAGGATATCATAAATAAATAATGACTTTACTCAGTAAATGAATTAAGTAATATTTAATTATCAGAAATTAGTCTTTATTTCTAGAGCTGAGTGCAACTTGGAGAGTAGCCCTGCACTCCTTCCCCCTTTGGCTTTGTGTTTATCCATCACACGTTCTCTGTTTCCTCTGCAGCCTCAGGGTATGGGAAGTAGGCTGTAATTCCTGAGGACAGGAAGGGAGTTTGCCTTGCTGCTGCCCATGTACTCATGGATTTCTTTCCTTCTGCCCTCCCCTGCAGCCCCGTACTGCAGCCTCCCGCGGGCCCCGGCGCATGGGCTGGTTCTGAGCCAGACGGGGCTGCAGCCCGGCAGCACGCTCCGCTTCGGCTGCGACACCGGCTACCGGCTCGTTGGCCACAGCACCACCACCTGCTCCCAGCACCCTCAGGGCTACTTCCACTGGAACAAAGCGATCCCCCTGTGCCAAGGTGAGAGCAGGGAAGTGCCCTTTGGGGGGACCGGGAGTCTTGGGAGGACTCAGGGAAACGCAGTGGAAGTTAAAACCTGTTGTAATTCCAGGCTTGGAGCTGCAGGGAGGCATGGGGAGTGCTCCTCATATCCAAGTCCTTGGGAATAGGCCAGCAAGGAGGGAAGGGAGTAATTATTTTGGGAGCCTTCGGGATGGGGGAGAAAAAAAGCATCTGTGTAAAGGCCACTGCTGTAGAGGTGTTGGAACGCTCAGTAAAGACACAGCCAAGCCTCAGTTAAGGATGGGAGAAGACATTGCTTGGAAGAGCCTGGAAAGGCTGGTGAGAGCACAGGTCCTGCTGAGTTTTAGTAACTGGAATGTCATTTGGTATTTCTGGAAGTGCCCTCTTAGGTCTGCACATGTCAAGAGGGGATGAGAAGTTTCTTGGCATTCAGATGGTGCCTCGTTTCCATTGGCTTCATCCAAGATGAAGGCACATGGTTGTCCTTTCCACATGTCCTCCTAATGAGCTGTGATCTTTATGACATATCAGACCTAGCACAGGGCTCTGTGCCCTTCCATACTATTTTTCTCCCTGTGTTCGCTTTCTGAGTGCACCTTCTCGATCCGCCAGTCATCCCTGTTCATTTGTGTTGATAAAATGCCCATCTTTATTCTGCTGGAGCTATTCAATGTCTTTGAACATTCATCCATGTTCCAAGGGGATCGAGTGCTGGGGATTAATATTGCATTGACTTCCCTGGAAACTAGCCAGGGAACAGAGACAGCATAGGCAAAATCTCATTGCAGTGCCTGTATTGTTGTCCAGTGCAAGCTGTAAGGAAAAGCAGGATTATTTAGTGTGGGAGGCACCAAAAAGCCTTGAAAAACTCCTTTCTGTGCTCCTGAATCACTTTGTCTCTTTGGAGGTTGCACAGGGGTGGAAGCAGTCCTGCCTCTAATGGGTGGGTTTGTGCTGTGAGTGCTTATATCCGTTTGGAGCCCTCTCAAGGCTGTATTTTAGAGGTGAGTGGAAAGCAGTTAACCAAGGACCTGCCACCCAGCCCCATTGGCAAGGGGAAACTCGGAAGCTGGGCCCAAACTCCAATAGTGATTCTGTGATAACATGGATGGGGACAAACACTAAGCACTGGAGTGAGCACATGAAGCACACAGCAAGAGCTGTGGGAGCGAGGGGCTGTCATGGCAACTGTGCCTCCCGAATCCTTAGCCCCGTGTAGGGAATTTCTCTGATGTAATGCTTCTTTTTAAGGAAAATCCTGTAATCAGGAATAGGTACAAATGCTGCGAGATCTTTACTGTCCTGGTGTGCTGGAATGCCACCTGAGGCCTGTGTTCAGCTCCAAAAGCAATATTCACTTCCAAGAGGTATAATGGCAGTGGGGAATGGGTTCTAAACACAGGTGGGAGGGAGGTAAGAGAGAGGGTGATGTGTGGGAAGGTTGGGAGGGAATGTACTTGGGTGAGGTATCACCAGACAGAATGATGCACAGCAGAAATGAGTCCCTGAACACTAGTTCCTGAGGCACCGGGGAGGAAGCTGGAGCCAGTGGCTTGTCCCTGCCTTGCCTGGAAATGCTGAACACCACAGGCCTTTCCTGTGGGATGGAGGGGTGTGAGAAGAGGCTTTCCCATGGGATCTGCATGAGAAGCACTAAACCCATCCAGCGCTCTTCTGGTCCAGCTTGAACCTGTGACACATCAGGAGCTTGACGGGCACAATCTGTGGGGCCACTCCATAGCAGTTGGCGACACAGGAAGAATCTGGGGGCCAGTTCACATCAGTTTCCCTTTTGGAGCAGTGTGTGTGTGTTCTCACTGACCGCACAGAGCAGCTCGGTCAGGATCTTGGTGCTGATGTCCCTGTGGAAGAGTGGATTTGTCTCCAGCGAGGAGAGCTTGCTGGGTCACGTTAGATCCTGACGTTGAACCAGCCCCTTTGGGAAAGTCACCTCCTCTTCTGTTTCCCTGTATTTGCATCAGGAATCTCAGCACTGGCCCGTGGTTACCAAGCGCCTCAGGATGGATTCAGGAGGTGGGCGACTGGCAGCGAGCTGGAGCTGTCGGGGAATTCACGGCAGAGCAGCTCCCCCCCCCGGCCTCCAGCAGCTCCATGCAATCCAGCATCCTCTTTATTCCCTGCGCTGCTCTCAAAGCCAACTGGCAACCTTTGGTCTTGGGCTGTGCTCAATTTCTCATCCTTTCTGGTGGCCGGGGCCGCATGGCAGAGGTTTGGGAACTCGCTCTGTAACTGCGTAAATTGCTCATACAGTCAGGGGGGGAACTGGGGTGCCTGCAAACACATGGTCTCGTTAAGTGGCATTTCCCATCGCTCCTTTCTGCCAGTACATAATCCTCTTGCCCATCCCCTCTGAATAATCCTTACTACGTGCTCCGTCCTAGCTGACATTTATGGGAGCAGCAGAGAATATTCTGCAGGGAGCAATCTTGCGTTGGCACAATGAGGGAGAACACAAGATGATCTAATACGCCTTTTCTGCCTATTTTTAAGCTGCTTTGTTTTTGGAATCCCAGCTGCAGATTTGCTTGCATAGCCTCTGTTCCTTTTCCTAACACATCATCTTCCTGCAGGCAGAGTTCTGTACCATTAAGTGCGCCTTCTTCTTTTTCCCTGGACCACACTCTCCATGAGTCTCTCCAAGCCAAATGCTGGTTTCCTTTCCCCTGGAACAACTCTTTTGTGGTCTCTGGTCCTGGGGGATGGCAGTACCTGCAGTTGGAGCCTCAGAAATGCTCTTTGGAGCAGATGTCAAGTTTATTGCCACCCCAAAACCCAAGCTGTCCTGCCTTGTGCAGGGCTCTGTAAATACAAACTTACTGATACCACATTCTGCTCAAGGATCTCGGATCTGCAGGGAAGGAAGGATCCTGCCACAGGTGCAGGGTGGCAGAGATCCCAGCACTCATGGCTCCAGCTTTCAGTCTCTATGCCTCAGTGCCTGTGGCGAAGCATCAGGCTGCAGCCAGGGATTGGACAGAGAAAGGGGAAGGCTTTGCAAGGCAGTGGCATGGGAAGGGAGCAGCTTTCCCAGAGCCTTTTTGGTTGGATGCAACGTCAGGGAGTCATCAGAGCACGGCTGGGTGGAAGTGACAGGGTAAGGCTCCCCAGGCCCCCTCTTTTGCCTCTGAATGAAATTGGTATTCAGCGTGGCTGCTTGTCTAGACACCCAGCCTTGTAGAGAGATTTGCCAAGCTCCTTAGCTCAATGAAGTGACATACATGTGATTATCATTTCAACCAGGGATGTGCCTGGTTGTGCTAATACGAGCCCGCTGAATTACTCACACCTATTAGCAACACCAGCATCTGCGAGGTGCTGTGTAATGGTGCTCCAGGTTGGGGCTCTGGCTGACTCATGGAGCAGGAGTGGGATGAAAGCATCTTGGACCTTTTGTTTGGTAGAAAGCTCTGGAGGTTGCTCTGATGCTGCTCACAGTGAGCTTGGTCTCTCCTTTCCAGCACCCAGTGGGGTCCATATCACCAGAAGGTCACTTTTAAAGGTTGCTGATTTTCTAGCTCTCATTTGTGTGGAGAGGGAATAACAGGAAGGTGAATGTGTTCAAGTGTCAGCATATGGCTCAGGATTCAGAGGCCCAGCCTCCGGTTCATGCCGAAGTGGAGTGGGAGCAGCGTGGGCTGCTCCAGGAAGGAATGCATTCCCTTCAGAGCAGTTCTAAATGCAGACAGCTGCTTGGGTTAGGTGCTGGCCTCCAAATCGGTGCTTTGCTCATCTCAGTGCCCCACAGAGGCTGTTGGCAGCCCGCAGGCTGGCACTCACAGTGGCAGCTTCACAGGTCCAGGCTGCTCCTTCCCCTTTGCCACCCCGTGCCTCTCCAGCCCAAGCTGCAAGCCTTGGAGAGGGATGGGAGCCTGCGTGGTGCTTTTGGAGGCAGGTCTGGGTTTGATTTCCCAGCTCTCCTGAATGCTGATAGAGAAAAACAGGTTTGAGTGACAGACTCCCGGCGTTGGTGTTCCCAGAGGTGGAGAAGAGGGTAAAAGGACATGTCTCATCTCGCAGAGCTCTTGCAGCACAGATGAGCGTGCTCCTGAGCTGTCTGTATTTGGCTGTTGCTCATCTCTCTGTGACCTGCCTGTCCCTGTCTGTGACCTGTTCTGCCCGGTTTGACCCTCTCCTGGCTGCAGAACTGAGGCTTTCAGCAGCACTGGTGCAGAGCATCTCTTCCGAAGTGCTGCCATCTTGAGCAGGCGTTTGGCATGGTGCCTGTTCATCAACTGGTTCCCCTGAACTCCCCCCTTACCTTCTCAGCCCAAGGCTAAATTTAGCTTTCCTTCTGCCACAACGTAATTACACAATTTGCTGCCTTATGTAATCCAAAAGTGCTGCTGGAAAGGGGTTTCAGGTTGTTGCTGCCGTGGGATGTAAATACAAAATGTTAGTGCTGTCTAATCCTTTATCTCTGTGTGAAAACTTCTGGATGCTGTGTTGATGCATTTTGTGTTAGAGGTATTATAGAAGGGACAAGCCAGGCCCTCTTCCAGTAGAAACTGGTACTCAGCATTGGCTTTGCTGTTACTGCACTGACAGGGGTTGAAAAATCTGATCCTCTGTGGAAATGGGCATTCACTGCAGCTTCTGGGGTTCACCAGGGGGCTGGAGCTTTTGTAAACAGGAGAGTTTGGGATCTGGGCTTCCTCAAATCCATGGTGAAACTGGGAGCTGACTGATCCCTCAGCAGTGGTGTTTTTAACTCCTCTCCTCCTTTCCAGCTCTCTCCTGTGGAGTTCCCAGAGCCCCAAAGAACGGCGTTGTCTTTGGCAAGGAGTACACTGTGGGTACCAGAGCCGTGTACCACTGCAACCAGGGCTTCCAGCTGCAGCCCGGGCAGGAGCCCAGCACCGAGTGCCTGCAGGAAGGGCAGTGGAGTAACGGCAACCAGCCCCCTCAGTGTGTAGGTGAGTGTGTGCAGCGCTGCGGTCCCACAGGGAGCTTTGGAGATCCCTTTATTAACATCTTCCAGCTCTGGCATGACAGCTTTGCCTCACACTTGCATCAGGTTTTGTCTGATGTCTCCCTCATGGTGTCTTGGTTTCCCACCTGTGATAGAGATGCTAATGCTGGCCCCCTTGTTAAAAAGCCAGCACCCCTGCTGAAATGCCCCAAAGTCCCTGGAGTCAAACACCTATTAACCTCTTTCTGTCTCATTTCTTTCCCCTGACTCACCACATCTGGTTTTTAGCTGTCACCTGTCCCGATATCAACAGCATTGCAGTTGAGCATGGTCGGTGGCGGCTCACCTACGAGATCCAGTATCACTACAATGCCCAGCTAATGCTCATCTGTGACCCTGGGTACTACTACACGGGCCAGCGGGTCATCAAGTGCCAAGCCAACGGGAAGTGGAGCGTAGGAGAACCGATGCCAACCTGTAAAAGTAAGAGCCGTGAAGCTCAGGAGCTGCACTGGAGCAGGCACCTTCACCTGGTGCCTGGCAGGGGATGGGATTTCTCTTCACCATGCAGTGGGTGTGCAAGCTCTGCTGTTGGCTTGCAAACACATCCCAGGCCTGGCCACTCTTGGCAGCATCTGAGAGCATGGCTGCAAAACTGCGCTGGTAGGAGAGAGTTTGGATGCAGGGAGTTCTTAAACCAAGAATCTAAACCAGAGTTGAGCTTGTTCAGCCTGGAGAAGAGAAAGCTCCAGGGAGACCTTAGAACAGCTTCCAGTGTCCAAAGGGGCTGACAAGAAATCTGCAGGGGTTGGAACTGGATGAGTTTTAAGGTCCCTTCCAACACAAACCGGGCTGGGATTCTGTGATAAACAGTTCTGCGAGAGCTCCAGCACACCGGCTCCTCTGTTGCTGTCGGGTCCCAGCAGCTCACCTGTCACTGCTGCCAGATGCTCTGAAGTTTGCTTTTAAAAAAAGAAAAGAAGAACTCTGATTTAAAACCTAACCTCTTGCAGTTCTATGCAAATGCCAAGTTTACAGGGTAACAGCATCACCTGTGAATCAAACACACTCCTGGCAAACAAGCAGCTCACTCAGTTCATCTGACATGACTGCTGTGCTTTGGATCTCTTGTCAAAGGTGGAGGTTTTTTCCTCTCTAAATGCCAATAGAGACAGAAAGGTTCTTGTCCAGAATGGCAGCTCTCCCTTCCCTCCTGCCTCCCTTTGTTTCTAGAGATGCAAGTGCCGACTTCAGTGACAGATGTAGTTTTACCCTTGCTAAGCTCTTCAGCCAGCTCCAGGAGCACAAGCCTGACCTCGTTGTATTTCTTCAGCGTTATTGCCACCTAAATTCAGCCGACAGGATCTTGGCAATGCGCTGGGGTCAGAGGAACCCAGCGTGAGCCCCTTGATTTGTTGCTGAGTGCAAAAGCTCCGGAGGGTTTGCAGGGCTTTAAGGTGGATAAAAGAATGAGCTGGAGCTTGTGGCTGGAAGCTGCATTGCAGGGGCTCCTTGCCAGGCTCCAGCTGCATCCCAGAAACCAGGGGTCGGGTGGGTGCCCTCTGTGGCTCTGGTCTCTGTCCTGCAAATCATGGTGTGACAAAAAGCCGGGTGGCCAGTGCTGCTGTTCTGGTTTCTGGTTGGAGATCCTGCGCCGTTTGTGGCTCTGAGGGAAGTCAGGCTTCCTGCC
>JBCJKH010060063.1:1067-12826 GCA_039877255.1 Loriculus beryllinus | reverse complement strand
GGGGGTTTTTCCCCCCCCCCCCCCCCCAACTTGTGTTATGTTAAAAGCGGTAACTCGTGGTATTAGTCTTGTACTCTAATCTGTTCTTTTAGTTAAAGGTATATTTCAACTTACACTTTGATACCCAAGAACTCTTGGTAAATGTGAGTAAAAGCAGACAAGATATGGCTGACTGTACTTTAAGTGGAAAAAAAGCCTGGTCTAACCTAAATAAATCCTTTCAACCCCAAGGATGTTCTGTGACTTT
This sequence comes from Loriculus beryllinus, assembly GCA_039877255.1. Lineage (NCBI taxonomy): Eukaryota > Metazoa > Chordata > Aves > Psittaciformes > Psittacidae > Loriculus > Loriculus beryllinus. The sequence continues at coordinate 12,579 of JBCJKH010060063.1, read as the reverse complement.
TGCTCTATGTGCTTTTACAACAAGAACACTGAAGGTACATTATGGCAACACCCAAAACCACCTCAAACAAAAATATTGCAATTAACCATTCTGTGTTATAAACTATGAAGGAAACATTTTCATTTTGTGAAGACACTGTTTATTGCCTTATTCTATGTTATAGCTGGAAATTGAGACTTCTGAGTTAGATTTGTTTGACACAGGGATCTATTTTCTTTGACAGATTGTTTGACAAAGTTTCTCTCAGCTCTGTTTTGGTGCCATCTGGTCTTTCCCTAAACTCTAAACATTTCTCCTTCCTTCAGCCCCCGAGCCACAGCTGCAGCCCAGTTAAAACCCAGTGAAGTCAAAGGAGTGTCTTCAATGTGTTCAGTGGGTTTTTGATTGGGACCTGTTGGACTAGTATAAAAGCTGGAGGAAACAGTTACTTAAGTGGACCCTTCAACTGTGAGGTGACTATGCAGGAAGGGTTGTGTCTCCAAAAGCACAAAGGGGCCATATTTTAACATGTTGTCACAAATTCAAATAGTTTTTTTAAGACTACCTAAATACAGGAGAACACGTATTGGATAAAGCTCAAACCTTTAGAATCTAACAAGTGCACTCAAGCTCCAGCATCTATTAAAGTAAATTATCCCCCTCTAAAAAAATACAAAATGAGTAAGTGCTTCCCTTCCCCTTCTGTAAAGCTTTCTGGACTCATTTACACAATCCAGAGAATCAGAAAAGAAACAATAGTTTGCTTAGTTTGACAAGCTAAACCGGCTCATCATCACTGGAAATGGTCATGATGTACATTAGCAAGACATCATTAAGGAAACATGAGTAAAACACCTTTTTATTCACACTTTACAAAAAAAACCCCAAAAAACAAACAGAAAAAAAATAATAACACTACGCATTAAGTCTACTACAGCAACACTACCAGCATTTCAATGTACTGATTATAAACTGGACAGGTTTGGTGTTTTCACAACTAAAACCAAAACCAAAATAACCCCAAGAGATCAGGTCCCAGACAAGGATTCAAGATCAAAATTTCTCCTATTGCAATTTTAAAATGTACATTTTACACACCCGAACTGTTTGTCAGTTTTGACTTTCAGCTTCAAACAGAACGGTTGGAGCACGCTCACGTGCTGACTACTCAATAAAATTTTGAATCATTATTACCAATCCACTCTCTTTATATATAAAAATTCACAATATTTAGAAAGTTTTCTCTTAATGCTCAGTGTCCTTTTGCTTCCCTGCCCGCAGCTGAAACAAAAGCTGTTTAAGACCAAGCTCTCTATCCTTTTTTATTTCTTTTTACATTGATTATTCAAATTGTATTAGTTTAAGGAGATCATAAATTCTCTCCCTTTTAGGATACAAATAGACAAGTTAAATTTGTAAGCTGTTACAGACTTGGCTTCATGACACAAATGGCACTGAGGGTACACTACAACTTTAGTCTTATTTGACACTTTAAAACAAAGCCTTGGTCACTTTAAAAAAAATGATCTGAAGAATTGTCTTTGGGACCTGTATTGAAAATGCATTTATTTTACACTGCTTCATCGGTAGAAAATGTACGGTTGGGTTTTATTCAAGGAATTATACTTTCTGAAACTGAGGAACACACTTAAAGAATTCACATGATAGTAATCCTTAGTGGGAAAAACAGCACTGTGCAATGACACTGAAAGAAGCAGTGCATGGGTATTAGAAGCTAGAAACTGTGTACCCATAACCTGAACATGTTCCAAAAGTGTGATATTCAATGCTTCACAAAGGAAAAGAAGATGCCACAGCTTATACAAAAGTATCTTCATAAAATTTTCACAAGTGTTAACATTATTTAAAAAAATAAAAGAGGATGCACAGGATCTCTCTGCATGCACAGGCAGTGCTAGTTGAGAACAAATCGAAGCAGGCACAGTGGAGATAGGACAAGTATTTAAAACAGAAATGAAGAAGCTGTACACGAGTATTCCTACGTCTTACTTTAAAAGTTAGAAATGAGAAAAATATCTGAGCCTATACACATCAGCAATAGCTTTCCATACTTACAGGTCTACTTAGATTCACTGCTTAGCTTATCTGTTCTGCGAGAACTCTATGCTTTTCTCTTAAAGTCAGAAATAAACAATGTATTTTGTTATCTCTGTAAGATGCTGTGGTTTTATACGTTTGTATTTTAAAAGCAACGTCCTCAACTGAACATAAAAAGTAGTACAAAAGGGCTAACGAAACCCTAACAGTGCAAATCATTAGCAGAGAAAACCTGTGACAACCTCTTTTACAAGCTGGCCTTTATAACACATGAAAACAGATAAAAATTTAGCCTTAGTTTACAATACAATCATTTTCCAAATCTGATTTTTCTTTTTTTTCTTTTAAAGTACAAAATCTCATAAATCAGGTTTTCTGTTGTTCATATACAATCAATAAAGGCTAAATTCAAATTCTATATTTTACAAACAAGTCTGAAAAAGGAGGGAGTGAAGTACGGAAGAATGTTCTGTGGATGTTCCTACTGGCCTCAAAAAAGTAGTGCTACAGATAACTGTGCAAAGAGAATATACTGTATAACAATTCCCTATTTCAAGGCATGAAAATGTCACGTTGGATAAGAGAAACAGGAAGGTTAATTGTAACGTATTAAAGAAAGGTGCAAATGCACCGATCACTGTCGAACAGTATACAAAGTATTATTGGGCTCAGAATTGTGTCTGTTGATAGCACCTGGCTTTTACTATGTCTTTAGCAAATAATTAGATTTAAGATTAACATTATTAAGAAAAAAAAAATCCCTGTTGGCCATACCTCACTCCTCTATATTCAGATTTTACAATTGTACAAGTTAGATTGAGGTTGCCCTCTCAAATGTACTTGACTACCTCCTGCCAGGGAGATGGATTCCATTTACAGGAGGCAGGAAAGGCAGCAAAAGCTCCAGTTGTGCAAAAAGTGAGAAGTGGTCAGAAGGGATGAGTGGATGTGGACAACCACTTATATTGTTCTCTATTAACCAATGATGATCCAAAGGTCCAAGAATGCCAAGTATGTTTAGCTGAGGTTTAGAGTAGAAGATGTAGTCAATAATACCCTAAAACAAGAGAAGAAATAAAATTATTAGTATATATCATTGACTCAAGTTATTCTTCCAAACAAAAGGTGAGCTCAGGCTTCACAGCAAGCAAAATGCTACCACTTTCTTTTACAGTACCAACTTCGAACAACTCTACCTTCTATATCCCTTGATTTGCTCTATATAAATTAGGAAAACAAAAGTCAAGTTGACCCTGTATCACTTCTGCTTTGCTTTTGTGGGTTAAAATTTCCAGCCTCCTACATAGCTCCAAATCACATTTATCTGATTGTGAAGAAGAAAAGAGCAGTCTTGTTTCCCCCAAGTCACAGAGCAGTAAGATTTTTCCAGTAGCAACAGAGAGTACTTTCTTGAAGTTGACAGCTTCAGTGCCCCTGTTGAGCTATTTGATTTAGCTTGGAGTATTAATATATAAAATCTTCATGTTTACAAGAAAGGTTAACAGCGCCCCAACTCCTGTGAATCTATTACAAGTTACTAACAAGGAAAATCTGATTTCTATGAGACTGAAGTGTTGAACACTCTAGTTTTCTATGTTTTAAATATAAACTTGGTGAACTTAGTGTTAGCTCCCCAAACAGATTAACTTAACTTGTTAAACATCTTTGTACAGCAAACACATTAAAATCTAAAAAGGAAAACTTGCCCAAAATATCAGCCAAGGCCTTACCTTGAAGTCAAATGTGTAATTTGTATAAGGCATTAGACCATTCTCATAGGCACTCTTCAACTTGAAACCATGTGTAATTCTTCCATTTGTTGTTCCATTTTTTCCATTACAGCTGAAGTTAGTAAGACTTTCATTGTATCTCAGTTCCTTAAAATCTTTGTGGTTTGTTTCCACGCCACCAGTGCTCAAGTACTCAACAACACCTATTAGAGAGGCACACACACACAAGACGGTATTAATAAGCACTCAGCAGCTAAGAGTGTGTAGGTACCTTTAGTCCGACAACTAAAGATCACATATGCTTTATATAAGCAAAAGCCTTAAAGTATATACGACAGTCAGCAGTAGTTCTTTTACAATATTGCAAGGCAATGTATATGCATATCAAGAGTAAATGTCACCTAGAACAGAGACATCTTTCTTTAATAAAAACAAGGTTAGTAAGGAACAGACTGGGAGGGAAATGAAAAAAGTAGAAATAAAGTTCCACAAATGCTAGGCAGTCAGCTTCCTCTTCTCTATGCTCAAGTCTTGGCTTTCAACATTCTTCAGCTAAAACATTATAGAAAGCCAACTTCTGTACCACTACTTCAAATAAAATTACAGAGGCTGCAAAGCCAAATTGACAAGATTTGTCAATGATCACACCTCTTAATTTCTGAATAGCTGTGTTCAGGTTCTAGAAGGTAAAAGCAGCTATTAGTTGCTTTAAAGACACAATCAGACCCATGAAGTGGCTACTGCAGTAGCCACTAGTGATACTTGGCTTCCTGGGACCAAAAAGAATCAAGTTTCCAGTACTGCGGAGCAGTAACTGCTCCTATCAACCTTAACAGATGTTAAGAGTTGAAAAGCAATGGCCAGAAGGGAGATCAGGAATGGAGATTATTATATTGGACAACTAGCAATAAGAGGGAAGAATGGTTTTTGAGTTCAGTACTTCAGCTGGGTACCTGAGAAAGCCAAGAAAGCCATCACTCTTAATTTCTTGCGCTTTATAAACTTGCCACCAAGGCATAAAAAAAGCTGCATTTAGTAAAGTGCTCTGAAGAATTCCTTTCTAGTAGGAACTGTATTAAACTTTGGAAGTCCTAAAATAATTGAGCTGCAGAAAATGAGTCTATGGTAGCAACTTTAAAGAGAAGACCCTATCTTGTCACACCTGAAATTAAAAAATCCCACAATTATCAGCAACATACTCATGCTTCCAGCTATTTTTGGAAGATAGTCTTCCTTTCCATTCCTGTATTGTAAGATAACAATGAGAACACTTCTGAAAGACCAGACATAACTACACTACTGCACAGGCAATAAGGACACGTACAAAAGAACCAGTTCCATCTTTTCTCTCTTCCTTTTATTTTATTAGTACCTTTAGAGCTTATATCAAACAATGTATTCTCTAAGTTGAAAACCCCTTTAAAGAAGCAAGACCTTAAAATTTAAATTATTACACACTTGAAAGAGTCTAAAAAAGTAAATTAGAGAACTCTTACCAGAGTCTGGTAGGGAATTGAGATCTGCACACAGTACAAGTGGAATGGTTCCAAGCTCTCCCGAAACGCCAGGTTTGAGACTACGAGAAGCTTTATCAATAATGTTCTTTACCTCGGACAGGAACATCATAGTTTGAACCAGCTTCACATCAGAATAATCTGGGTCCCAATGCATATGTGCATTAGCTACAAGAACTAGTTGCTTCTCCATCCCAAGGTGTGGCTTTCCAGCTAAAATTTAAAACCAGTTATTTACCTTACATGCTCAGCAACACAAAGCATTTATTTAATTATTGAATTTTAAACAAGATGTTTAAAAGGAGGCAAAAATAAAACACCAGTATAACCTGAACAGGGTTAATATCATTTAAAAGGGTCAATACCATTTAAGAGGCTCTTATATCTACTACATGGTTTAGCTGATATAAAGCATAAGCTGTAATTGTTTCACATTCAAGATCATTAACAGACAGATTAGCTTGTTACAGGTAATGCTTATGTATGTAAGAATACTGTGAATTAACATAAATAACAGGCAAGTAATGTTGTTCTAAAACACTACAATGGTTTTCCTCAGGCTGTGATAGTAAACAGGCACAGCTCATACCTTATCAGGCAATGAGCTCTGAATTTTAAGTTATCCACATTCTAAGTTACCTCTCTTGCTAGAAGTGCTTCTTAAAAGGCTTGTTAGAATCTGAATTAATAATATATCATTTGGGTAAATATCACACAGGTTGAGTAGGTACCCACTGCGATACTTGAAAGCCAATTTACATCTCCTAAATTAAGAGTGACAGGGCAGAACAAACAGGCTGTATGAGCATGAGAGTGAAAAAAGTAACAAGCTAAAACGATGCAGATTTACGATCCAGAAACACATGACTAACACCCACTGATTCCTTCATACCTGTACATAACTTCAGGCAAAAAACCTTCTTAAAGCAAAAAGGTGTAAATGGAAAAAAATAATAAAAATCTCCAGCATTTAAGCAGTATGACTTATTCCCAAATTCTCTTTGGAAATGAATTTGAACATACAATGTGCAAAGTTCTATTGATTAGCAGAACCTACTTTTTACTATCACAAAAGTAACTGTATTTTGTTAATGAAAGAAAATTTATTAAGAAACTAAAGTAAACAGGACTTACATGACATTTCTATCAATTCCTTTCGCAGTTCTAACAATACAGCAACTCCAATGTTATCTTTTGTCATAACTCTGTTCAGCATCGCTTCTGAACCTTCCGAGTTTGCCATTGCTAGTTGATTGAACTCAACAGTGTGTTTTTGAACCAAAGTAAATCTGAAAGAGATACATCACATGTGTTTTTTTCAGCAGCCAGATACAAAAGGAGATGTTGCAGGTAAGTTTTTAATTAAAGCTCAAGTGCATTTATGATGTGAAAATCTCAGTCAACAATGTAATTCCATAAAATCCTAAACTGAACCCACAGGATACAGTTCTAGCAACTTTTATACATTTTTACTGCCTTAGTTTCAATTAATGGGAGAGGATAACTATAGAAATGTAGTGCATGTTTCTAATTCTGCGGTAGTTTCTAGTGCAAAGATGCCTGAACTACAGACTGACCAGACAAATTACATGAAAGAGAGCAAGACACAAGAGAAGGCTTTGCAAAACACATCACTTACTTTTCTGTTTTGAAAAATATTGCACAACCATCAACATGTTTCCTTTCCTGTTCGGACATTGTCCTAGCTCTAGATTTTGGACTGAAGAATCCATTGTAGCCACGTTCTTTCAATTCTACCAGGAAAAAACTGTAGTACTGCTCTGTTTCAACCTCCTACAAAGTTATCAGACAGCACAGTATGAATGTACTATTGGCAAAATACAGAAGGCTGATATTATTTAGAATCTTCAGAAGTGTAAATCACTTTCAAATTAGATTTAAGGGGGAAAAAAAAGTAAGAATTAAGTACATCAGAGGATGCAAATTTCAGAGCAATATCCCTATTTTAAGAAAATATAAATGAATTTCTGTAATCCCCAGAGTTATGATTATCTCAAGCTTTTTATTTGAAAATATGTCAATTACAGCCCCATACACACACAGAGGAACACAGACACCCCCACGTACCCTTCTTTGATCAGCAGCTGCTGGTTCGCATTCCAACAGTGTGGGCTGAAAAGCATTCTTTTGATGTCAAGCAACAACTACTGTTCTAAACACCACTTCTTTTTTTGCTTTTGTTTTCAGAAGGTTTTGAAAACACACCGTTTACTGTAAATACATTTAGTGTGGAGAAACCAGCACAGGGGAACAGAAAAGGGAAAGAAATCATGGTACATCTTTTACCTGAAGACTTATGATGTCAGCATTGCAGCTCAAGATTTCCTGCATAATGGCTTTTTTTCTGTATTCCCAGTTCAAGGCCCAAGATGGACAATAGCCATACAGCTGCCGGGTAGCGTATTTATCACAGAGTACATTGTAACACATGACAGAGAACAAGGCTGCAGAACAAGACGTTTACTTACACACTGATATATTAAACAAATATACACACACAAAATTACATTCTCCACTTTTGTCTTCTGCAAATGTATCAATTCTTGCTTTAGTACCAAAATACTGGATCTGTATTAAACATCGATAGTCTTCCTAGGAAGATAAATTACAGGTCTGCACATACAACAGCTGTTGTCTAGCATTTAACTGGAAAACAAAACCCAAAATCCCCTTTAATGCAGTAAATAGCACACAAATGCACTTCATGCTATGCACTGTGCAACTGTGAAAAGCCTAAACCAAGGTAAGTGTATCTGAGCACTTACCCTTTGATAGCTGTACAAAGGTTTGCAAACTCTTCAAATAGATTATTTAAAATCTACTTTAATTATTACCACTTTGAGCCATAACAGATCCATAAGGCATTATGGATCCCTTTGCACAGTGAAAAAGTATAGGCAAAACAAACCCCCAAGCGTTTGCACCTCAAAAACCCTACACTTCAGGTGTAAAGGCAAGAAACATCTACTCTCTGAATCTGGAACAGGAGCGATAATGAGACACTTTGGGACAATCTGACAGGCAATCCAACAGCATGGACTTTGGATTTTGTTGAGCGAATGCAATAACTGAGAAATAACTAAATAAATAATAAACTGAGTAACAACTGCAATAACTGAGAAATACACTAAATTTTTTTGGTGTGCAGGCAAACAGAAGAGGCTGTATTTCAGACAATTTATGCAGAATAAAACATAGCCTGAATCTCACAAGAAGAGAAGTACTGAGTCAAAAATGATACATTTGTTACTTAAAAGAATTTGCCATTTGTGGGGAATTATTTTTCTTCAGCAAACATTCAGTTAAGCCTGTTACAACTCAAATATTTCATTAGTTGTGGACAACACTTTCAGTTCTCCCAAGAAGAGTGTTAATTCAAAAGAAACTACTTTATAGTAAAGAAATGGTTAAAACTAACAGGTTTTCCAACTGAGAGATCTACTTCACCTGGCTAGTCAGCACTGCACAGGTGATTGGTCAATTTAAGCATTTATTTTTCAGAAGATAGTAAAGATCAACAGAAAAGCAAAAAGAAGAGAATAAAAAAACCCTTTAAGCATTGCAGTACCTGTTGGTCTTGTACGGTCTGGTTCTTGCAACATAATCCAAGATCTTGGAGGTGGTTGTTCAGTTGAAACTATGGGAACATTTTAAAGTAGAGATGCAACAAGTGATAATCACATTTATTGTACACAGCAGAAAGAAATGTTTTAAGAATGAGCACTTACTTCTTTTTGCAGTACCTGCCAAATTATCAAGCAAATAGTTCAGTAGCCTTCGCGTCCCATCTGGTTCCTGATACAGGTTCAGAATATCCTGTGTAAGTGGATTTCCTGCAAACAGATTTACAGATATACTGAAGAAAATATATAGAGCCAATATGAACTTGCCTATCAGTGTTGAAAGCTGGCATTTCTGGGAACGGATAATGCATCTACTGTGAACTACTCAGAGGTTACACATCTCAGGTCTTCAAGCCGATAAAACACTAGAAGTGAAGTGGGCCTCATTCCATCCTACATCTGCCTTCGGATTAACCACCCCAAGGGCGGTCACTTGATCTAACAACTGTGAAGAACTGGCATGGTACAAGACAGATGAGGCCAAACACAGGAGCCACCTCTGCTCACTTTGCCTGACATGAGTGAAACATCCATCAGCTTATTTGCCAGTCATATATGAGCATTCCTACCATCCAAACACGTAAGCAGATTGTAAAAGTTTTCATGGACAATTCACATTTTGCTCACTCTGCAGAAAGAGAAGCAAACTTCTTTATTGATGGAGTGTTTCGCCAAACTCATTCTTTTTCTTTGCTTTAAATAATCCCTAAATAACAATATTTATACATGTGGAGTAGCTACATTTGGGATTGCTATTCACTAACACTTTATGAATTAGCAGACTACAGCTATTACATCTCAGAAGCACTATCATTAAAGAAGCACGGATACCAAGAAAAAGCATGAATACCTTTCAGACCCAAAGTCTGTAACTGGAACAGTTTCCCCAGCTCAAAAGGTAAAACTCGTAACAGGTTGTTATTTAAATGTAGTTCCCTGTAGACAGAGAAAAATCATACAGGACTGAAAACAAATCAAAATTTGTCTTCAGCAGTAGAGTACAAGAAGTTTAACTAATACAGAGAGAACATACCAGCAAATGATAGTATTGGAAAACTCAAAGACTGAACAGCAATAGTTACGGAAAGGGAAATATTGCTATACTCAAATACAGACAAAAACAAGACAAAACACACTAAGCTGAAGTACAGAGAAAAGCATGTTTGTTGAGTTCATCTTAAAGAGTCAGGTTTTGTAAGCATTAGCAATAATTAAATACTTAAATAACTTCAAGTGATGAAGCAGTAACAACTCTGACAAAGCAGATCATGAAACAGTTCAGCTATGATTAAAGACTAAATAAAGGGAAATTATATCTCAGGAAACAAACAAGCAAAAAATCCAGGATCATGGCAGTACAATTAGAACTATGGCATTACCATGTAATAGTCGTTTACAATAGTAATTTTCTGTTAGCTTGGGTTTTTTCCATAATTACAGTGTTAAGACAAAAATACCTGCTTTTTATCTTAACGAAACCAATACGCAGACAGGGACACAATTCATGTCCTGGATTCTGACAGCCCAACAAACTGGGCAGAGAAAATGGACTTGGTAGGAGCTTCTCCCTTTCTTAAAAGTATTCCCCTCTAAGCAGTGCAGACTTTCCTCACCATATTCAATATGAAGTTGCTCCTTCAAATTGTTTATGACTTGGTGCTTAGAGACTTGAAAAGTATTTTCAGGCAACAAAAAAGGGAAAGAGGAAACAAAGGAAACGTGGTTGTCAAGAGCCACCTTTCGAAGTAGACAGACACAACTCTTCTTCTCTTACAGATACAACTCTTTCTACAACTCTTACAAAAGTAAACTCTGCCTGGTCCTTTGCTAACAAGGGCTTCTCAAGAAACTCTTTCTGTTTCACAGCATATTTAGAAACCTCTGTATAAAATACAGTGGCTTGTTTTAGGGACACTCTTGGGAGTGTATCAGTCAAAGAGATACAGGATACCTTTTATTTCAACTGGGTTATATAGAAACACCAAGCTACTTCTCAACTGTTTGCAAACTATGGCACACCTAGCCAGCTCTGAGTTTTGCTTTTTCCAATCTAGATGAACGTACGTACGTTAGAGAGAAACTCAGAAACCTACTGTGTCATTCTGGGGCTGCTAAGTAAGAATGTGGCATGTGGCAGGTAGGAAAGAGGATGGGGGAGTTTGAAATACATAAATAAATGAAAATCAACATCTCCGCTAGTTCTCAGCACTTCCATGGACATCTGAGATTTAAATCCCTATTATTTTTAGGAATGATATTCTACATGACATTATAAAGCTACTATTTTATTCTTTAAGAGCTACTTTTTCCTCTAAGAGTTTTTCAAAGCACTGCTGAAGTCTAAGAAGTCCATAGGAAAAACACTGAGCTGGAAGAACGGCACAGCAGCTGGTATCATCACATTTTTTCTCTTGGATGGAAGAATTACTTGCTGTAAGAGTCCTTGCCTCTGTGGAACCCATTCCCTCTACATAGCAAAGGGGATCACAGCAAATCCCACTGGTTCATAGAACCATAGCATCGTTTAGGTTGGAAAATACCTTTAAGATCATAAAGTCCAACCATAAACCCGGTACTGCCAAGTCCA
>JBCJKH010060062.1:0-11112 GCA_039877255.1 Loriculus beryllinus | reverse complement strand
GTTTTCATCTTCGGGCACTGAAAAGCTGCTTGATGCCTCCATGTTTAGATCACAGATACTACAAAGGGCTTCAAAGACGGGTCAGATCTGGGGTGTTTCACTTCATCCCCAGGAGAAACCTCTCCAGGGTGACAGACTTTGGTCTTAAGATGTGAGGAGCAGGGCAAAGAGGGATGAGGCTGGGTGGTGGGGCCTGGCAACAGCATCATGCAGGATTGCTCCTTGCATAGGTGACTGTAGCTGCCTAATGGAGCTGGATAAATTCATGTGAACAGAGTGAATGCTTTGGTGAGCAGCTTGTTGCGGACTTGATCCAATGTCTGCTACAAAATGATCTGGTTTTCACTTTGGCATTAGTCAGTCTCAGTTTATCTAATTAGCAGCTTTTCTCCTTTTAGTTAAGGCAAAACAATCAGCTATTTGACCCTTCTTAATTATCCCGGGTACAGTATAGTAGTCCATTTAACCCATCTTCATGGATGCATGTGATCAGGCTTTACTGCTGGTAACATCCTCATTCAGCCGTGGCTAATGACTATTCCCCTGCCCCACTCCAAGCCCTTCTCTTTCCAGAGAAGGAACTAAAAGCCATGAGGAGAGGAGATGGTCTGTATTTTTCTTTTCTATTCCCCCAAATAGTGCAGTTTTGGCTGCTGTGTTGCAGGGGCTGAAGGTGTATCAAGAGGCATACAACAGGACCAGAAGAGCATCTGTTAGTGAGGTCTTTCCTGGCTATAAGCTGCCCATGGGCATTCCTATGGGATCTAAACCTTAAACTGCATTTTTCTCTTCTGTCCTGTGTGGTCAAGATGAATATGCCTTGTTTCTACAGGCATAATAAAGGGAAATCTTAAGGAACTGGGAAAATGAGTCATTTGGAAATGTCACAATATTTTAATAGGTTTGGATTGACATGAAAGATACCAGCATTGTCAGAATGAAAGTCTCTTTTGTGCTCACTGCAAGGCAATGAAATGTTCCACCTCTGATCAAGTGAGTAAGAAGCACGAGATGGCAGCTACAGACAAGGTACTAAGAAAGAGAAATGCCTTACTCCATGCGATTTGGAAATCCCATGGAATATATGGGGAAATACAACGAGTGTTGTGTAATTGTAGGAGATCCTTTGGTCTTCCTTTTTTCGGAAGTTGCCCTTCGTCTTGCCATGGCTGTCTCTAAGAGCAGCTTTCAATGTAATAACTATCACACTGCAGCACATTGTCTTGGGCAATGTGGATGCGATGCCCTGGCTCCAGCCCTGGTCTCAGCCCAAGTAAGAGCCTTGGGAGGGATAGAGACGAGCAAGAGCCAGCAGAAGATGCTTATTGCTTGCAAATAGAACCGGGCAGATGGCCTGCTGAATTCCAGTCCTTAATTAAAAGTGCTTTATTCTCTAAGCTAATTATAGACTAATTCCTGCTGTGGGAGGGGCTCCTTTGGCATGGAGAGTGTGGTAATGAACATCTCAGTTTGCCTCCTCATCAGCAGGCCCAGCCCTTCGTTCTGTTGCTTTAGGGATGAGAATAGTCTTGGGCGTCACTTCCAAGGTGGACCCTGTAAAGGGAAATGAAAGAAAGGTACAAGAGGTCTCAGTCAGCCCCAGCAATGTGGAATAGGATCCCAGTGCTGTGTCTGTCACAGCATGGATAATCCAGGGAGCTCCCACACCAAGGTAGACCCCAAATTAGGTTGTGACTATTCGTGAAAGCACTGCTAAAGCAGATCCATGTTTTCCAAGTGACAAAAGTCTGGTTTTGGATAACGTTTGACACAATTAGAAGAGGCTTAAGCAAGCCCTGAGGTTCTTTTCTTCAGGATTTGTATTCTAAACTAGCTTCAGCCTCCGCTTGTCACATGAACCTGGAAGTGCAACCTCACTGCATGTCCCTGTGCTCCTTCCATGACAGCCTATCTGCATGCTGCTCAAAACACAGATGGTAAACGACATGAAAAAGGACCATCTGCACAAGATGCGAAAGTTTAACAGCTTGAGCAACACCAAGCCCATACAGGCAATGGGATCCTGGGATGGCTTTGCTGTCCCAGCAGCTCTCACCTCAATAAACAGCTGGTGCAAAGTGTCACCTATCTCTCAAATTCATCATCCATCAATTTGATGGCTCTTGCTGAGCGGCAAAAGATGCTGCCTTCCTTCCTCACCTCTCTTCCACGACTCTTCCTATATTGAGCGAGGTTTACCCTGTCCTTCTTTGCTCAACACTAATTCTCCTGGACAGCCATCATGATTGCCCCAGCTCCTCAGGGTTATTATCCCATCTCCAGCCTCACCTTGCAATTAGAGAAGGAGAATAAACTGATGCCTACAGAGCTGTGCTTGACTCCTTGTAAGAGGCTTGGACTGGCCTTGCCTTATCAGGGCAGAAGTCGGTTTTATTGGTGAGCATCGGCAGCGCTGTCTTTCCGACAGGGCTCAGGGAATGGAAATGCTGCTGATATCTATCTGCCTGGCATTTCTCTTTCTCTTTCTGCATCAGAATCAATGTGAAGGATCTTTTTTATCCCCTCTGCAGGTTAAAGGAGGTGGGGGTAGAGGGGAAAAGGATGGAAAAATACTCAGCAGATGAAAAACTTTTCTTGCCATTTTTTCTGCCTGTAGCTTCTATATATAGGTTTAATTAGAACATTAAAGGCACCTCAGGATTATGCTGCGAGATTTGTTTCCTCAACCCTGTAACTAATACCCCGTGGTTTCAATAACGCTGCCTTCAGTTCGTTAGCCTCCAAGCAGAGATGTACCTATGGAAATTGCAGAGTACTGCATGAGCTCAGCCAAGTCAGAGGATCTGATTTAAATGCTCTTTAATTATCTCTAGCCAAGGTTAAGGAGGAAGTGGTTTGGCACCTGTGAATTGAATTCTTGGGAGAGATCCCCTTGAAATGAGCTTCTTTGCCTGCTACTGGAAAGTTTTGACTCTTGGTCCCCACATCCCTTTGTGGTGGAGGCAGATTAACCCTTTCTTGCCTACCTGTAGAAAGACACCTCTGATGGGGATGTCGGATTAACCAGCTTCATTCTGGCTGCCAGTTTAGCTTGGTCTGCCCCTTTGAATTATACTGGAAAAGGGCTGTGAGCATGCAGCTCATGGCTGCAACTTGGAGGAAAGCTACTCCTGCCTGTCCAGGTGGGTTTCTGGCTTGCAGGATATGGCCCATAGAGCACTTGCTGGGGATCCTGGGAACATGAATGTGGGTTCTGCTTTGTAGAATGACCAATTGCTGAATTATTTTATGGGCTCTGAATGCCAATGGTGCTTCCTGTCTTTGTAGAGTCATAGAACGGGTTGGAAGGGACCTTAAATTTCATTCAGTTCCAGAAATTCTGCCTTATATCTAATATAATTCTATGCCTCATACAGTGATTCTGCATTGTTAGGCTGAGGCAAAAGACCATGGTGCCTGCAGGAGGGCCTGAGATACAGCCCTGGGGCTGAGCCCCTTGCACAGACCACATAGACCATGCCACTCACTGCTGTAGCAGCTTTGGTTCTGCCTTGAAGATACTTAGCATCTGCTCCAGCATCATGGCTGTACATGTATATTAGACCTAAAATTAGGACAGGGCTTATGAACCACAGTCATGTGATTATATGGGAACCTTTAGGAAGACAAACACAGTTCTCAATGTCCAGGAAAGCTTTCGGAAAACAGAGGAGTTTAAAGTTATAACTGAATTACGCTTCTTTTCCCCATTTTTGTTTTCCAACTGCAAGTGGATTGAAATCCCAAGCCTTTTCTGCAGTGTGCTTTCACGAGACGCAGCCTGGTGTTGCACATATTTTCCAAGGAATCTTAAGAGTCTTAAGGACTTCTTTCTACCTGAAACCTTTCACAATTACTGTAATCAAAACATAGAGCAGTACAGGAGAAAGGCAGAATGTGCATCTGGGGCTGCTCTCTCCATCATACAGATGCAATTAGAAGAGCTTTTTGTGGAGGAGATGAGCTCACAGCCACATTCCTTTTGCTTCCCACCATTTCCTATATACACAAGTTAAATGACAAAACTGCTGCTGCAGCTTTTCCTCCTCTCTCCTACAATTATTATCTTTTTAATTGCCATTATTAGTAAGGGCACAACAAGATTTATTTTTTGGTAAAACAAGCCATTCTACTGTCAAGACAGATCTAAAAGGCTGGATTAGGAAGGGGCATTACAATGCATTTTGTATGAAAATGAAATATCATGAGCCATTTCTTGGCAGACCTCACATCTTTCAGGGCTGGTCTTTGGGAATAGCAAATCCAGGCAGAGACTTTGGAAAAAGCAGAGTGCTTTGGTATAATGAGCGTTTGTATCAGAATGGATATGCATGAGCTCGGCAGATTAATATTTAATGAAGAGTGAAGTCTGCTATCACTAATCATTGGATGCCTGGGATTTGCAAAGTGGCCAATTTTAACGTATTTCATATGGAATTATTCATGCATTTGAAAGTGCATGACTCTCTTTAAGTCACCGGAATGGAATTTAACTCAACGAAATTTAGTCATCACAATGTTGGGCGTCAGGTCCAGCTGAGACCACGGCACTGGGACAGGGGTATTCTCTTACTAAAGGACCTGATAGTGCTGGAAAAGATAGGCTTCAGGGACACAGGATTCCTGCAGGGCAAGATTGGCCTCATCCCAGTGGGTTTTCTTGGGAACCTGTAGCGGAATGGATCTTTTGTTGAGGCTTTCAAAGCAAGGAAGAGCCAGCAGTGTGTAGAAGGGCCAGCAAGAGCTACAGGGCAGGAGAATCACTTAGATGGATTAAACCACAGCACAAAGGCTCCTGGTACAGGGCAAGAATAGGGCTGGGCCAAACCCAGTGGCCTCACTTGAGTGACAACTCTGCCACCACCAATTTGGTTTGTATTCTGCCTAGAATAATTACTTAAAACGTAATTGCTGATCCGGAGCTTAATGAGACTTTACTTTGGCTTGAACAAGTGTTTTTTGGAGCTCAGCTGAGACAATTCTTCTGGCGCTTCTTCTAGTCTTTTCCTCACTGTTTTCTTATAAAAGAATGTTCCAAAGAAAATGGCATTTTCGCTTGGAAAATGCTTTTTTAATTGAAAGGTAGGGAAAGATTTTGCTCCCTGGCATCTTTAAATGGTTTCCACTCTCCCCCTGCTTGTTGAAGATAATGCACCTTCTCGAAAGTCAGTGTTTGACCCAAGCATGTGGGAGGCAGAGGAGAACGATTTTTCCTCACTGGTCTATAAATGCAATAAGCAAATGAGCATGGATATAAGAAACCAAACAAAAAGTGCTTCCAGCTGTTTAAATGCTACTAATTATGCCAAAGGGCATTGCAGGAGAGGAAAAGAAAATGAAGTTATAGACATATGGGAAAGGCAGACAAGAGACAGGCAAAACAGGTTAAAGATTCATTTTTCTCGTGTTTTAACGATTCATTTTTTTCTCATGTTCCTCATATAAAGGATCTGTGTTATCAGTACGAGCAATAATGATGATACAGGCTCATTAGGAAGATATGGTTGAGTAAGTGCTGCAGTCAGGAATGAGATAGTCACACCTACAGTCTCAGCTGTGACCCTTGATGTCAAATGACTTGTGTTAATAAAGAGGGAGGAAAATGATATGCGTGTGCACATATCTTCAGCATCTCTCTGTATTTGCTAGGAAGCAGTTGGAGCATTTTAGTTTGTTATTTTTGGAACTAGCTCAGAAATCAATTCCTCTTTTTTCTGGATGAATTGAAAGCAAAGGTGAGCCTGAAAAATGTGGAGCAAATGTTTCACATCAGCATGAAAAAAATACTTTCATCAACCCAAAGTAAAGAGTTTGGGGGTTTTGATGGTGTGCTCTTATTTTGTTGTTCTTGTAGACTGAGCAAGGATTTGGCACTGAACCTACCCAAAGGTTATTTATTCTTTCCTCATCTTTTTTATTGGGTCCCTAAAAAAGAAAGATCCATTCTTTTCCCAGCAATTATTCTAAGTACAGATAGAGAAAGCTACATTAAGTCCCAATTTGAATATTAAACATAATTAAAAGACTTTTTGACATTGTGAATTGTTCTCTTATGCGCTTGCCCATAAATGTCAATGTATTAATGGTCACGACTTGCTCAGATGTAGGAAAGAGCCTTTTCATCTCATTGCCTTTTTTAAGCAGTGGGGAAACAAGCACAGCAGGTCATACGCATGCTGCCATGCAAAGAAGTTCCTGATCCAGTTTTGCTTCAGCTTCAGTGGAAAAGCCAATCCCTAATTGCCCACTGATTCCTTCTGCTCTTGAATATACTCTTTAAACCAAGAAATGTTATCTAGAAGCAGAAACATGTAGGAGTATATTTTAAGAGCCTTTATTAAACTACAAGCCAGAAGGAAATTGGACAAATTAATAACTCAGAGGGTGATTAATATGAAGCCTTTTTTTAATAGCTAGAGAGACAAGGATGTAGCAACTCAGTGCTTTGTAATAACATGAAGAAAAGGTCTATGTGAATGTTCATTCCACATTCTCATGTCCTTTTGTTTGATCCAAGCTTTTGAAAACAACAGGTTTCCACCTTCAACAACTCTTCCTCCATGTGATTAACTTCCATGGACTCTGTGCATCATTACCAGGCTAATAGCCTTTGCTACTTATTACTTCATTTGATTTAAAGCCTGTCTCTGGGCGACTGCATTGCTATTAGCAGGTTCACAAAGGGATGGAACCACCATATGCCCACTGAACTGTTGCAACTTGAATTCCTTGGGAAAGCTGTCTCAAGAAGCCGAATTCATGTGTGAACATTGGAAATGTAAGCATTAGACCTAAAGTTACAGGCCAAAAAAGGAAAAGAATAAAAATATTAATAAAAAAAGAAAGAATATGCAATTTTGTACGATTTGTTTAGGGACAACTGCTATAAACCAGGCAGGAAACTCTGACACCTACCCATTTTTGTGTGCAATTTCAGACATTTCTGAACTTGCCATGTGCACAAAAGGCAGCTTTCCTCTGCTTTTCAAAGGACTTCCTTCTAATTGACACCACTGGCTGCAAGTCCCCAACTAGTTCAGGTTTTTCAACTGAAAATAAGGATTTAAAGAAACAAGAATAAGTCCTTGAATGAACTGGTTTTGTCAAGAAAATGATTGAAGTGGGAACTGAAGCCTTTCCTTCTGCTTTGCTGCAATTCAGGTGGAGAAACAAGCAGCTGCCACTGCTACAGACCCAGATGAGCACATCAAAGCAGGGCATTTCAAGATTTGTCAATACCTGTCACACTGTTCAGAGGCTTTGTTTAGTGGGCAGTTTCATCTTGTCCTCACTGCTAGAAGATTACAAGATGTGTTACTGGATGTGTGAACTGGAGACCATCAGCAGCCAGATTTTGGGAAAGCAGAGCTTTGATTGATAGCCCTGGAGGCCACATGGCCAAACCTGAAGGTCCGTCCCAGTATGGTGCTGCCTACCCTTTCCTTGTCCCCACTTTCTTCTGCATCCATAGCACTTTCTTATCTCTGTATCAAGTACTCATAACCCAGGACTCATTACTGTTAGAAAATAGTGGAAACCCCATTTATGGACCTGGTGGGAACTTGGCTGAACACAGTGCTATGAAACCATCCTGGGTGCAAATGTGTCCAAGGGGTGGATTAACATTTGGAGTCCTTTGCTCCTTTACCTCCTTCATCAGTGCTGCCTACATTGGTCCATCTGCTGCTCTAGGGAAAGGCAGGAGGGAAGCACAACATTTGCATGGCTGTGGAGGTCCAGCACAGGACTGATGGAGATCAAGAGAGATTGGACTTACTGTGTGAAGCAGGCATAGTGAGACTGTGCCTATAGCAAGGCAGAAACTCCACCTCTGGCATCTCCATGTAGCTGGCACAGCCCAGCTGCCCTCCTTTCCCACCTTCCAGAGCTTCTCCCCAGGAAGCCATTTGGTTCTGCAGTGTCTCAGTGCTGCTGTTAGCCTGGCAGCAACAACAAGAGGACCAGGTTAATTAAACACACAAGAGCATAATTGCAATTAAACCCAAACAAAGTGCTGAATCAGAATGGCAAATTGCCCGGAGGCTGAGGGAAAAGGCTGGTTTGCTTATTCTGTTTTTATCATAAGGGCTCATGAGGCACAGAGTGGCCAAGCAAACGCCGCGACATGAGACGCGCCACTGGCAAGAGCGTTTATCCTGCTGAATAAAAGATAAAGGTGAAGATAAAGCTGGGACTTGAACAGCCCGACTGCTCAAGCCAATATAAGTTGGTTTCACTGCAGAAAAATCCCAGGAGCCTGCAGACTTTGCTCCACATCTGGGGCCAGCCTCATCAATCCACTCCACTCCTCACTCCCTATTCCAGACCCAAGTCCAGAGAAGGCCACGAGGATGATCAGGGGACTGGAGCATCTCCCATACGAAGACAGGCTGAGAAAGTTGGGGTTGTTCAGCCTGGAGAAGAGAAACTGCGTGGAGACCTCAGAGCAGCTTCCGGTATCTGAAGGGGGCCTATAGGGATGCTGGGGATGGACTCTTCATTAGGCACTGCAGTGACAGGACAAGGGGTAATGGGTTAAAACTGAAACAGGGGAAGTTTAGATTGGATATAAGGCGGAAGTTCTTTACTGTGAGGGTGCTGAGGCACTGGGATGGGTTTCCCAGGGAGGTTGTGAATGCTCCATCCCTGGCAGTGTTCAAGGCCAGGCTGGACAGAGACTTTCATGGCATGGTTTAGTGTGAGGTGTCCTTGCCCATGGCAGGCCGGTTGGAACTGGATGATCTTAAGGTCCTTTCCAACCCAAACTATTGTATGATTCTATGACTCCATGAACCACCTGAAAATGGGGTGTTGCTGTCCTGTAGGGTGTTGCTGTCCTGTGCCCCACCAGTGATACCCATTGGGTACATGGAGGAAGTTTTTGCACTTTCTCAGCTCCACTACACAAGTTCTGCAATACTGGTTTGTAGCAAACCCATTTATTATGCTCACTTCGGGGTTGGTTTCCTTCAAGCTGCTTCAGTGCATCCCATGAAAGGCATAAGGCAGAGAGAAGCCAGTGAATTATAAAGTCTCTGATAGTAGGACTTGGTGAGCGGCTGCTGTTAATCTTCCCTTTGCTACTCAGTTTTTGTTCTGCTTGTAATAAATCCTCGTGCCCTTTGCTGTTGAAGCTGCAGCCTTGCTACTGCAAAAAGAGAGAAAGCTGGAGATTGCCTTCTGTAGAAATAGCATAAGAGATTCATGTCTCGGCCTTGCCGCTACTGCTGCTTATCGAGGTCTTAGTGTGATCACCTGCAATCCAGTATGATGCTACCATGACTCATGCTGGACTACAGTGGCTTGGAAAAGCAGTTGGATTAATGCAGGAAGTAGGGCACATGGCACTGTGTGATTTCTTATAGCAGGGCTGAACGGGTTTCATTGGAGACAGGATGTGATGTTGCTTCCAAATCTGGAGTAACAGCTGGCTGGGAGCCTTTTTCCTAAATGCCACCTCTGAGGTTTTACTGTTACGTGTGGGAAAAGGTCATAATTATAATAAAAGATGGGGGAAAAAAGAAATTCAGACACTATCTACCATTTACTTTGTTATGATCAAAATAGTCTCTATTTTGGTGTCAATCTGGGAATGACTGTAGAGCAGAAGTTAAGAATATGAATAGATAATGGTGAGAGAGCACAGCACTTGACAGCACCCAAACTTCTGCACTTTTATGCAGGTTCTTTGTTTGTGAAACATTGGTGACTTTTGACTCTTCACCTCAGAGACAAAGATCTCTTGAAGGCTTTGCAAATATCTGTTGTATAGAAGAGAAGCAGCAGATCTGATGGTGGGAAAAGCTGGATCTTGGTGATAGCTCAAACCACCCCATCACCCCTCTCTGTTCCTTTGTCCCTCTGCTCACAAGCTTCATTTCCTGTGGCTCAGCAAATCCCTAATCCCAGAGCTGATTTCATGGTCAGGGGTTTACTTAATATCTAGCCCTGATTCGTGTTGACAGCAAGATAGCTTTATACTACTAGTCAGGTTAGGGAGTATTGAAGAGGGTGCAGATTTCTATCAGCCTCCAGGCAGGAGCTGTGTAAGATTGCCTTTGTGTCACTGAGAATTGCATCTCTGCAAAGCAGTCACTGGGGCAGTGCTTCTGCCTGATGCCATAGAATATGAAGTCTTTCATGATGAGACCATAAATGTTGTCACAAAGATGGTGTATGCTCACAGAAGTAACAGTTTTCATTAGATATAATTAGAAAATTTGTAAGTTTTCGGCACAACCCCTCTTCTTCAAGTCTGTAAATGTTATATGGCTTTTTACAGCCATACAAGCCCCTGGCTGTGAAGCTGTAAAGGATGCTCCCTGCAGGAATTGAGGTGAAAGGAGAAAAATGAATGCCAAGCCGCCCCTATCCAACAATGCAGGTAACAAAGCTTTTATCCTCTTGGTGAAGGAATGAAACTGCATTGCCCGTATTTGAAGGACTTAAGACATCAACAGCACAGCCCACAAGAGGGAAATTGCCTCTTGCTCTCCCCAGCAGACCCAGCAATGGGGTATGAGCTGCCTGGGTCTGGTGGCACTGAGTGGCTGGACATGCTTATAAACTCTTGGACACCAAGCAGAGAAGGGGAAACGAAGCAGAATTGATCCCAGGCTCTGTAACTCGGGGTCTTGGTTTCTTAGAGCAGCACATGAATCATTTCTCCCTGGATCTTGAAGATTTCCATCAGAATTGGTAGAAAAGGAGGGTTTCAACTGCATGCTTTCTTTCACTATTGTGGGAAACACCAAGACCAACATGCTTCTTCAGTCCATACAGTCCCCAGAAGCAACATCAAAGCATGTTCAGCTTGGAAAAGAGAAGATTGCATGGAGACCTCATAGCAGCCTTCCAGTACCTGAAAGGGGCCTATAGGGATGCTGGGGAGGGACTCTTCATCGGAGACTGTAGTGACAGGACAAGGGGTAATGGGTTAAAACTTAAACAGGGAAGGTTTAGATTGGAGCTAAGGAAGAAATTCTTTCCTGTGAGGGTGCTGAGGCACTGGAATGGGTTTCCCAGGGAGGTTGTGAATGCTCCATCCCTGGCAGTGTTCAAGGCCAGGTTGGACGAAGCCTTGGATGCCATGGTTTAGTGTGAGGTGTCCCT